>JARHVA010000439.1:2140000-2295000 GCA_037957365.1 Torreya grandis | reverse complement strand
GCTTGATCAATAAATGCCTTGAATAAAGAAAAAAAGTGTGTGCTACTAGTTCTCAAGAGCTTGGTTTCTAATCTGGATAGACTTCTACAAGATAATAGTAAGCCAAGATGTAGAAAGTTGGATGCAAAAAGTTTGTATGTAAATAAAAATGAGTTTTATTGATTTATGTTGACTTGAACATTAGTTTGGAGTTTGGCTTAAGTAATCAACATTGATGATCTCACTAACACTAGTCATGGCTTGACTAACATCGATGGAATGAAAATAGGTAAAAGGGTTGTTTTTAGCCTATTTTCTATTCTTTATCATGCCAAGTGTGGTATCCATTACGAAATGTTATAAATGATAGTTAAAAAGGACTTAGTTGATTAAGAATTAATTTTTGGGATGAGAAGAAGTCATGGGTAGTTAAGATAAGGGGACTAAGTCTTGAGGTGACTCAGAGGGTAAGAATTAGTCTTAGGATGAGGTGGTCAGGTAAGGTGGCATAAGTGGTTTTTAATTAACTTAAATAAATATTTTAAATTAATTAAATGTGTGAGGGGTAAAAGCATGGGTTATGGAGGCTAATTATTATTATAGGAAAGGGGCTCAAGGGGGCTTTCAACATAGGGAGTTATGTATGTGTGTGACATAATTTTGGTGTCTACATTTACCTCTTTTTGTCTTGTAATTTACACTGACAAGTTTCAAGACAAAAATAAGAGTTAGATGCTCTAGGTATTGGATGAGGTATCCCCCCTCAAAATGGGAATCAAGTACCAGTTTGATAAGAAGTGAATTGGTTGAGTGGATGAGAATGTGGTATTATTGTGTGTGTATATACTAATATGAGCTATAGTTGACAAAATCAATAATTGGTAAGGTGGAGGAGAACTTGGATATAAATAACCAAATCATAGCTTGTAAGTGATAGCTGATAATGTCAAAACAATTAAAGCTATAGATCTAATAGTCTATGTGTGCTAGGTATCTGAGATAGGAAGTGCCCTTAAGAAATACAAAAGGTTATAGGTGATAGGACTAGCTTGGTCACCATATAAAACACCTAATATACATGCATGTGTATAATATCCAACTATAGTGGGATAACATAAGTGGTCAAGACAAACAATGCAAGGTTAGTTTAAAAGGGTCGATGATCGAGGAGATATTCATGATATCCAGTCAATGTTATCATAGGTGGAGATTTAAGTGATCTCTAAGGGTGGTTGTCATGGTTGGGGATTTAAGTGATCTTTAAGGGTGGTTGTCATGGTTGGGGAGATATATATGATTTCTAAGTTGGTTACCATGGTTAGGGAGATATACATGATCTCCAAGTTGCCTAGATTAAGGGTAGAGTCTAAAGGGTTGTGGTTATTAGTGGAAAATCTAATTCAAGGGTGTTAACATTAGTTATGTCATTAATGTTGATGGTAAATAGTGCTAATTTTGGTATCTTAGGTCAAGGATGTTGATGTTGATGGGTGACTAGACTTGACAAAAAGGGGTTTGGTGCCCCACCAGAACACATTTTCAACTTTTAATTGGAGAGAAAAAGAGCTCTGAGTGTTGGTGAGATGGTAGATCTAGGAGGGGACCTAGCAGGAGGCATGACACCACAAATGTTAGCTATTCCAACCCAGAGGAGACAGAGAGATGAGGTTAGATGCCCTTTGAGTTAATTTTGAATTTAAGTTTCTTAATTTGCTATTTTAGGTTAAATTTGAATTTGGGGGGGGGGGATGTTATTAGCGGGGTAGGAAATGAGGTGAGGCTAGGTTTAGATGAAGTCAAGAGGGATTTGGGGTAGTTTTTATGTTAAAATTTAATGTTAGGAGATGGGTCAATCAACCCTAGGGCTAAACTAGTCACCAATGTTGGTGAGGTCTACCAACATTAGCTGATATGGTGTTGATGTCAATAGGGTCCTATCGATGTCAATCGATACAAGTACTAATGTCGGCATATAAAACTAATTTTATTGACTTTAAAGAACCCAAAATAGGAGAAAAGTTTAATTTTATATTTCTAATTGAAGTATTTAATGAACCTAATTAATGAGCTAGCCTCAGAAGACCCTGTGTTGACTAAGTGTTACCTACATAGCCTAGTTGAGGGCCTCAGGCCAATGTAGTTCTCTTAGTGCATAGGGAAAAAATTTAAGGTATGGTTAAAATTGTGTTAGGGGAAATGGTTAAGAAAGGATAGATTGAAATAGGTTAGGGGACCTAAGGCTTAAAATATAGGTCATATGATCAAAGGTTAGGGATACAAGACATGAGGCCTAGATTTATGATAGGCAGTTGGGCCTAGGGTGGAGAGAGAGGTAGTGAGGCCTTGGGTGGAGATGGGAGAGGAGGTTAGATAATAAGATGGGTATATGGTCTAGCTAATGTAAGAAGACCCCATATCAACTGAGTTCTACCTATATAGCCCAATTGAGGGCCTCATACCAATGTAATTCTCCTAGAGAGAAGGTAAAAAAGTGGTGGTAAGTTATATTAAAAAGTATGTGATTTGAGGTGTGTGTGTATGGATATAGGTTAGGCAGGAGTTAATGCTATGGGATCACCTACCTACACTACTGATGTAGATGAGGAGGTATGTCACCCCAGATGAGTGGGATCACATGGTATCCATAGGTTTAGGGGGTGTGAAATGATATTGTAGAGTCACATAGGATGTGAGTTTGATGATAGCATTGATCGAGAGGTGGGATCACACCACCAATACCTTCCATTTGTTGATCGAAGAGTTGACAATGACATAGGAGGATGTGTATAAGATTTTATAGTTTTTACTCTAAAGTGAGGAGCTCTTCTCATGTTTGAGAGAGGAGTATGATATTCACATGGTAACATTATTTGGAGAGCATGTTAGCAAGGCAACCTATCATTCAATAAGCTTTGCCTATGAGCCACTATGCATTGATGATGAGGAGCATCATCAGTTAAGCATCCTAATGATGATAGGGATTATAGTGTATGCACTATCAGATATTTCCTATTACATTGATAGGTGTTTTAGCATAGATGGTTGAGTAGTGGACCGTATTTGCATGGGGACCAACTTTCTTGGCATAATTATATAAAGAGCTATGGAGGTTGAGACTATGATGATGATACAATTTATGTCAAGTATTTAATCTATTATTGTCATATGAACATATTGTGGTGACATGACCATTAGGGTTACCTATGATGATTATAGCCAGTTTTAGGGTTAGTTTTAGATGGTGGAGAGATGGTATGGCCTAGACCTAAGTAGATGGCATAATGCAAGATATTGATCATTATAGGCACATGATAGAGGGATTGATCCCTATAGATAATATGTGGAGACCTTACTTGCCATCCCCTACATTCATAGGATAGGTAGAGTAACTTATTGGCTTATAGAGCACATTATGGGTCAGAGGGAGATGAGTCAGTGAGCTAGAGATGATACCCATGACATGGGTCAGGAGATAGTTTGGCTTGATATAAGATGTACCTCCTACCTTCCATTGATATAGGAGGGATGATATAGAGGTACCCCTACCTTTACCCTAAGAGATAGATGGGCCATATTTTAAGGAGCTGCTAGTAGGGTTGGGTGTAGTAGATCTTGGATGCATAGTGGTATATCTTGCATGGTGGATAGGCTTGCATCCCATGGTTCAAGTCAGAAGGCCACCACAAAATTTGTAGAGAGTGATGAGAGAGAGAGATTCAGTGATACATGCACAAGATGTAGTAGTATAGGCTCAAGATGTGGTAGTATAGGCTTGAGATACAGCTCAGGCATAAGTATTGGTTTTATAGGGATAGGTGGTGACATTATAGTGCTAGGTCAAAGCATTACAAGGCTAGGTCAAGGTATTATAGGGTCAAGTTACTATACTGATTGTAGAGAGGGATAGTTTTGGAGTAACAAGTTAGGCTACTCCTCCTCCACCATAAGGACCAGTATAAGTTGGGCCTTCAGTAGGTGTAATGGGACCACTATAGATTATATCTCTAGCAAGGTACAACACTACCCTTAATGAGATTTCTTATTATGAGAGGGCCATTAAGGATCTCCCATATATTTAGAGGTATTATGAGTTTAGAGAGTAGGAGAGATTAGTGACACATGCCATGGCTTCTAGATCATGTAGATATAGACAAGCAGAGAGTGGTGATGACACTACTTCTTCATGATGACATGTATAGCCTTGAGGACTCTGAGCACTATATTGTGTTATTGTTATATATTTTTATACACATTGGTATATGAGATAAAGATGAGAGATGTATATTTTGAGGGAGAGATGATATTGTTATGATATATTGATGTATGTTCATGTTAAGCATATATATATGAGATGTGTTATTATGATTTTGAGATGTGTTTATTGTGATAGTGATGATGATGTTGATGGTTATTTAATGTTATGTTAATGTTGAGCATGTTAGTTGAGTTAGACTAGCATTTCCCATATGTGTGATGGTATATGTATAGTTGATTTGTTAGTTTCATCTTAGCATTTTTCCATATTTGTGATGGTGTATGCTTAAAATGGATAGGCTATTTATGATATTGTTTGTATGAATTTTTTATATCAGTAGAGAGATTGACATGTGATTGGGATGGGAAATAAAGAGTAAAAATGGTCATGTACTAGTAAAGACCATAATCATAACATAAATAGGCTCAGGAATATGAGCCTCTTTCATGCGTTGCATCATTTGACCATTTTGTTTACTAGAGAAGCAATGTGTTCACCTTGTGTTAAGTGAGTTCAAAGTCCCTTGAAAGAGTATGAGGGGAAAAGGGTAAAATGAGTAAAAGTGTTTGGGTAGCATAACTTTCGAAGTGGGGATGATATGCCACTACTGTGGGTGATTTGAGAGCTACTATAGGTAAGTCCATGACTTAAAGCTTGTTTTTTTTTGCATAAGCTGATCAATATAGGAAGCCTATAATGGGATTTTATTTGCATTTAGGTCGTTTAAAGCTGATCAATATGAGAACATTTTTGTTTTTATTTCTCTTGATAATAAATCTTAGCCTAGCCATCCTTTAAGGGAGTGGTTTAAGTGTTTGTTTTTGAGTTTTAATAGTTGTCCTTCAAGGGAGTAGTCTATTTATAGTATCAAAGATAAGTTATGTAGTTGTCCTTTAAGGGAGCAGTCTATTTTAAAAATCATGACCTAAGAGATTATAAATTGTCTACATATCCCATTTTTATGTTTTTTTGCTTTTAGTCATCGACAAGACTATAGAGGCTTAGGATTTTTCCACTTTGAGGGAAAAAACCATAGCACTTCATAGTTTAACTATTTTTTTAGGAGTAAGGGTTAAGAGGAAGGGAGATGAATGTAATAGGGATGCTCAAGGGATGAGCTCAAGTTAAACACGAGGTGAAGCGCCACTTGATTAACAAAAGAATGTTCATAGGTGTAAGGTATTTAAAGGCTCAGGTTCTAGCTTTCCTTTGAGAGAATATAAGTGATAAGTTCCTAATCCATACTTGTGAGTTATGATGTAGGGTCCAAGCCAATTAGGAGTAAATTTACCCCATTTTATTTTCTCCATGTTCATCACATGTTGATTTTATTTTAAGATGAGATCTCCAATATTGAAATCTCACTCCTTGAGGTTTTTTTTGTAAGTTCATTTGATACATTCTTGATAGATTTGAAGATGGTTGAGGGCTATGAGATGGTTTTCATCAATCAACTCGAGTTGAGCCAAACATTCTTGGAAAAATTCATTTTTATTATGTATTTTAGAGAAATACGAAGAGAAGGAATCTAAAACTCAAAAGGCAAAATAGCCTCCATCCCATACACCAAAGAAAAAGGTGTAGCACTTGTATGGGTTCAAAATCTAGTATGGTAATCCCATAAAGAAAATGGAATGTGTGTTTGCCAATCCTTGCCCATATCATTGACTACCTTCATGAGAGGAATGGCCTCAACCCACTTGGTGAAGTATTTAGTGGTAGTAATGATAGAACAATGATGGAGGGATGAATGAGGGTTAATCTCACTAATTAGATCCAAGCCCCTTTGGGAGAATGGCCAAAAGTATTTAATGACTTATAATGCATGACTTGGAACATGAAGGAGGTTAGTGTGTTGTTGACATTTGATGCAATGCTGAATGTAATCACCATAGTAATTTTAGAGTGTTGGCCAATAATAATCGAGTCAAAGGATATGCTTGGTAACTATATGAACACTAAAATATCCACCATAAATCCCATCATGAAATTCTTTAATAGTGAAGGGAGTCTCAGTACTAATGAGGCATCTAAGGAAGAGACCATAAAAACCTTGCTTGTAGAGAAGTCCCCCTAGCATAGTGTAATAAGTGGTACCTTTTATGAAGGCACATCTCCCATTATTAGAGAAATCAGAAGGTGTAATAGAAAATGAAAGATAAGCAATGAGTTACTTGTACCATAAGTCATGTGGGTTGTATGTTACATTTCTAATAAAAAGGATGTTAGTTGATACATAGGAGGGTAATGTTAAATGATCCATGGTGACATATATTTTTGAGGAAGAGGGTGAAGAGGGTATGTGTGAAGAAAGTGAATCCATTACGTTAGCAAACTTGTTTGTAGATCAAGGAATATTTTGTAAGAGATATGAGTCAAATAATCCTAATAGCATATTTACATGATGTTTATACCATTGTAGAATTTAATTTTTACATAGGTAGGAACCATTAACCTAACTAACCACTAGCTGAGAATCACTAAAAATGGTTATTGATTTGATACCCAAGAAGATAGCCATTTGAAGCCCTAAGATCAAAGCCTTATATTTTTCCATATTGTTAGTACATTCAAAATCTAATTTAAATGACAAAGGCATAGGCTTACCATCTAGAGGAATAAGAATAACCCCCACACCCCCACCATATTGACATTTGTACCCATCAAATAACATCATCATTTGATAGGAGATGTCATCAATAGAGAGTTTTGTGATGGGTTCATCAAGGAATTTGAGGTTTGAAGGTTCGTTGTCAAGTAAAGCAGTGGTAACTAACTAGTCAATGATTGGTTGCCCCTTGATAGACTTTTATTGAATAAACTCTAAGTCAAATTTAGAATGGAGCATGAGCCATTTAGTTACATGTTGGTTGTGATATGGCTTGGAATTCATGTATTTGAGGGGATTATTATGGGTGACCACGTAGGTTTTATGATTTAAGAGGTAATGGTAGAGCTTAGAGGTTGAAAAGACCAACACAAGATAAAGATTTTTATTATGCATATATCGAGTCTCATAATCAATAAGTGTGAATCTTATGTAATAAATTACCTATTATTGATGTTGATCATCTCAATGTGAAATCATAGCACCTAGAGAATGGTCTGTTGCAGAGATGTAAAGGTAGAAAGGCTGATTTTCCTTACGTAGAATAAGAACTAGTGGGGAAAGGAGATACTATTTGAGTACGTAAAAGCTTCCTATAAATTTTTATTCTAGTGGAAGGAGACATATTTTTTAAGGAGATGGTGAAAGGGTTGGAAATAATCTAACCACTGAAAGATGAAGTGATGGATTGATTAAAGTTTACCTTGTAGGCTACGAAGTTGTTTGATATTAGTAGGTGGAGACATCTCTAGTATTTATCAAACCTTAGTAGGGTTGACTTCAATACCATGGAGAGAAATGATAAATCCTAAGAGAGCTTACTGAAAAGGACACTAAAAACATAATTATTTAGTTTTAGTCAAATGTTATACTGGAGGAGATGAGTAAATATTATTTTGAGAATTGTCAAGTGATCTTCACAAAGTTTAAACTTTTTGAGTAAGTCATCCATGTAATCTTCCATAATTTTGTGTAGGATATCATGGAAGATGTAAGTAATATCACGTTGGTAGGTGGCACCAACATTATTTAGACCAAAAGCCATGACCTAATAATAGAAAGTCCCCCATGGGGTAATGAAAGTTGTCTTGTGTTGATCCTCAGGAGCAACCATGATTTGGTTATATCTTGAGAACTCATCTATAAGTGATAGAATCTCATGGTTGGTTGTTAGATCAATAAGTTGGTTAATACTTAGCAATGGGAAGTCATTTTTTTGACAAGTGAGGTTTAGGTCATAATAGTTAGTGAAAATGCAAATTCCTCTAGTCACTTTTGTGAAAGGAACAATATTGGAAACCCATTATGGGTAGTTAATGGGTTGGATAAATTTAATAAAAAGGAGGCATTGGAGCTCTTCTTTGATAAGGAGAGCAATACGAGGATGCATTTTGTGAAGCTTATACTTAACAATTTTAGCATCTCGATTAGTGAAAATGTTATGGGTGATGATAGAAGGCTAAATACTAGGCATGTCATTATAAGACCAAGCGGATGCTTTTCTATGGTTATTAAGAAATGTATCATAGTTAGCTTTCTCAAAGGAATCCAAAGATTATCCAATATTGAGGACATGGGGGTTATCATGAGAGGTTAAATTAATGTCAATGGTTGATTCATTTAACATAGTTTGTGTTTCAAATGGGATCGATCATTAGATATATGAATTATTTGCACCCATGTATGTGAGAATATCATCATCATCATCTTGACATTAGATAGTGTTAATAGTGGGAGAGTCTTCATCAATCATTTCAGGATGAAGGAGAGGAAGGGACCTTATTTCCCTACCTTGGTGATAGGTGAGAGGCCCAAAATGGATGTCATTTATTGGAAAAAAAAATAGGAGGTATAGATACCTCTGATTTGATAGGTGATGGTGGAGAATAAGGTGGATAAAGAGAGAATAGCTCTTTAATAATTGGTACATGGGAAGTTTTGGTGAGTTTACTTTGTTCATCATAATCCCCTCCATGCCTCTTTTTGGCATTTTCAATGGTTTTACTAGTGGGATATTCAATAGGATTATGAACACCCTACTCATAATGACCCAAACTAAATCCTTTCTAAGCACACCTATAAATATAGGTGTGAGTGAAACTAAGCTTGCTCAGGAAAGAGAAGTGACAGGTAAATGGTTGTGGTGAAGAGGATGGATTGTTGATATCAAGAGCATGATCAATTCCCCCATATGTGAAATTAGTTTAAAGGTTAGGGGAGCCATAAGGGATGACCATCCCAATATGGGGATCATAATTTGGATGCATATGAAGTTTTCCATACTCGTGTGAAGTATGGAACATTTCAAACATCAACAAATGATATTCTCTGAGTGATAAATGTTTAAAAGTTTCCTCCATGAGATATTTGTCAAGAATTTATGCTGTTGGTATTTGTGTAATCAGGTTAGTGGAGCTTGTGGAATCTTCAAAAGTATCCTACAGAGAATATGATGTTTTTAATGGAATGAGAACATCATTGGGACTATAAGTCATGTTCCATGTTTTAAATAGAGGTGGGTCAATGAGTATAACATGAACTTGCCTATTGTGGTCAAACTTGACACAACAGTGTAAATTTAGGGGTACACATGCCATATCATGTATCCAAGGTCATCTAAGTAGTATGTTATATTGGAAATCTCTTTATACTACATAGAAGAGCTCAAGAATTGTGTGGGGAACTACATGGATATGTAAGATAATAATGCCCACTGTAATAGTTGTGGTATCATTAAAGGAGTAGAGTACTGCATTAGTTTGAGACATGAAATTGTTAAGAAGAGCTAGCTATTTGTAGGCATGGGTGAAATAATATTAATAATAGCTCCCCCATATATCATGACTCTTTTGACATGATTTTGATCAATAAATGTGGTAATAAAAAGGGTAGAATCTTCATCTTTAGGGTATTGAAGTGGAATTTCTAAATTAATGAAGGAAATTAGGGATATATAATTAAGAGAGTTGAACAAAGCTATAAGAGGTTAGGGATAATTAGGTTGTACCTCAATCACTTATAAAGCACTAATCAAATCTTGATAATATTGTTGTGACTTTTGGATTAACTCATACAAGGACATTTTCATAGGAGTTTGGTGAAGCTATTTCACCTTCAAGCTTTGAATAATGTCTAAAGATGTTGGTTTCAGAATACCCAATATGGAAATCTTGGGATTCAGAGGAGGACTATCTTTGGAAAAGGGATGAGCTCAAGGAGAAATGACTTTCTCCTTACCTTTATCCTTTTGGTTTTGTGACTACATGGCCATATTAACTATGTTGATCTGAAACATAGGTGAAGGAGGTGGCAAAAGGGGTATGAAAACATCTTTAGGTTCAAATTTAGGTGGAACAATATGAGGCATTGTGGATGCCAGAGGTGAATAATAGGAAGGTTAATGGGAGTATCAATAAAGAGAGTGTCGACATCAAAGTGTTATCGAATGACTATTGTGAGAGATTTATAAATCTTAGTATCATTTCTAGGTGAATGATGATATAGACACACTTGTGTATCATGAAACTAAGATGGATTCAATCTAAGAGGGTTATAAGGCTTAATGGGAGGAAGATTTATTAGGAAAAATCTCTGCGAGCCTACAAGTGGGCTAGCACTTATTATGGCAATAGAAGTGGACACCTTCTTTTATTTAGGAGTCTTATGGGTGATTTTGCATGGTACCTTATTTGGTGATGGTGGATTTACATGTTTTACTAACACTTTTTTGGTGTTAGGTATCATGGTGTCACATATGAATGGCCTACTAGGTGGTAGAGGTAGTAGTGGAGGTAACTTAGCCTTTTGTTTCACTTGGATCAGTGATAATCCAACTAAATTAGAGGGTTACAGTCCCAAAATTGATGGTAAAGTTGAGGGTTAAAGAGGGAAAGATCAGTGAGATCTAGGAAACTTACCATTTTTCTATAGTTCAAGCCATGAAACTCCAACTTGTGGTTGGAGAGTTAGATCTAATTTCACTTGTGGATGAATTAGATTAGAGATGAGATGTAAACATAAAGACTTGATCTAATTTAATGTGGAAAATTCCTACAAGGATGAGGGTTCTGACATAAATGGATGAGCTTCTGGTGACTTTGGTGAAGAAGCTCTGGCTTTGTCAAATACCTTAGGGTAAAGGGTAGTGAGAGGGTTGGTAGTAAAGGTAGACACTCATTATGTAGGATAAGGAGTTTTAAGTTAGTCCCAAAATGCCGTATGATCTAAATTCATGGAGTTAATAAATTCTATACATTTCATCAACCAAAAGAAGGGTTTAGATGAAGTTGACATAAGCCTTATGGTTACTTCATTAAAAGTTTGAGGTGATTGAGAGAGAGGAAAATTTTTGGTCTCTGATACTTTGGGCCAAAGATAAGAAAGAGCCACAATAGGGTCTTCTTCAATAGAGACAAGAGAAGAGGCATGGTATTCCATGGGTAGAGGAGAGGTAGGAAAAGAGGGTTCCTTGATGGGGTAGATCATAGGTATAATTTCTCGCTCAATATGTGGGAAAGGAATCAGTAATGTATGATCCTCCATAGGTAAAATAAGTAGTAAAAGTGGTAGAATTAGATTAGGCATAATAGGTCTCTCATATAATGTAGGAGTAGATAACATTGAATATTCTAGGTGCAAAGGTGGAATGAATGGTGTATTACTCTCTATCAGTGGAGGAGAGGTAGGTGAATAGGGTTCCTCAAGAGGTTATAACATAGGAATGATGTACACCTCAACATGTGGTTTTGGAATAGGTAAGGCATGGTCTTAAAGTGGTAAGAGGGTAGGTAACATTGGTGTAAATATAACTAGAAATATAGGCTCCTTTGATGGAAAAAGGAGTTGTAAAGGAGGCTCTTCCTCACATGGGATTGTAATGGGTGAAATAGGCTCTTATACTTGAGGAGGAAGAATGGGCAAAACAAATACCATTGATTGTAGGGGAGGAGTCAATAAAATGGGTACCTCCTATTGAACTAGAGGTAAAGGAAAGACCATATTAACTATATGGATATTATGATCACATGAGCTAGTCATGTTTTTAACAATATTTTTATTTGATGAATGGTTAAGAAAAGGCTATTTGAAAACATCCATATTTTGATTAGTGGATGCATTAGGATTATCTAAGATGAGATCACCCCTATAAATCATGTCTTGAACAATGTTCTTGAATGTTTTATAGTTATTAGAATTGTGGCCTTTAATTTGATGGTAGCCACAAAACTAATATTTCTTATACCAAGTTGGAATAGGATGGGAGGGGTCAAACTATATAGGAGGTTTGATTTGATGAAGGGTTATGACACCTTGTTGTAATAGTTTTTTCAAAAATAGAAGTATACGACTCCCAAATGGGAGTGTATTGTATTTGTTCATACCATTGTTGGAATTTCTTGGTTATATTTTGGGAAGTCAAGGAATTAGGTTGGTTTGTGGTTGTAGAAGAAGTTAATTTAATGACCACCACATTGGTGGAGCCTTTAGATTTTTGGTTAAAAGTAGAAGTTTTAGAAGAAGAGGATTTATTAAATTTGGAATTGAAATTATTACTATGAAACTTGAATATGCCTTTGTCTATAGCCTAAATCTCAAGTTTATGTGCCATTGTAAAGACCTCGTCTGATCTGGGCAACAATTCAGGTAACAGTTCTACCCCAATTAATGATAAAACTTTTGAGAGCCATAACTTTTTCACTGTAGCTCCAATTGACTCCCCATTTGAACTATTGGAAAGCTAAGAATAAGGAGAATGTGGTGATATAGAACAAATCTTCACTCAATGGTTTTTGACCCCAAAAAACCCAATGGAAGTTCCCCAAATTTTAATTTTAGTAGTGTAGTCTAAAAATAGTAAGTTTCTAAAAATAGTAATTCCTTGAATTATGTATTGTTTTAAATCATGAAAGTCAAAAAACTTAATATCCCTCAAGATTGATGATCTTCCACATCCTCCTAATTTTAAAATGTGTCTAAATGAAGATGTAACCCAAAATGGAAAGGATACATCTCTTCCTAGAGATAAGCATATAGTTGTATTGCAATCTTGAGTAATAAAGACATCTCTTCTTAGAGAATTCATTGTTACTATGTTATTTTCATGTTCTTGAAATATCTATCAATCAAATATTTTGAGTTTTGGATCATCACCAAATGTGAAAAAAAATTATACTCAGAGTGTGGATGAAATTTACGTAGCACATGCCCTTGAGAAGATCTTAATAAGCTCAGGTTGGGGTAAGGAGAAGGAGAGTTGATTGATCAAGCCTCTCCAGTGAGCAATAAAATATGTGATAGACTCATCATCAAATTATCTAATAGAATAAAGGTCTGTAATAAAAAAAAATTAGATATGTTAATAGAGAAATGGTCTAGGAATATTTGTGTGAGTTGGGTAAATGAGAAAAGGGAGTGTTGAGGTATAAAGCTATACCAATATAGGGTAGCACCAAAAAGAGACATAAGAAAAGTGCAAAGTAATAACACATCATCATGTCCTATTGAATAACAAGCATGTATAAATGCTTGAAAATGTTGTTGTGGGTCCTCTTTACTCTAGAAATGAGTAAATTTAGGGAGTTCCCACTGGCTTAGATAAGGGAAAATAGGCACAAAAGGATGGATGGGTTAATTTCATATATGATCATAAGATAAAACATTCTTTGAACCCAAAATAGATGTCTCTATATTAGACATCTTATCCATCAACATCTTAATGAGGTATGGAGGGGGATTGGTTTGGGAGATACCCTCTAAGTTATAGGGAACTTGATAGGAAGTAGAGGGATAATATGACATATCTTGATGAGGTTGTGTTAGCACAATATAAGGATAATGAGTCATAGGCTGGGGGCAGAAATAAAAGGAGCATATCCCATTGGGTTAGAGACTATGCTTTGGTTGGATGTTGTTATTATAGGTTGGGTTATTGGAATGGTTATACTAGATGAAGGGTGAGTCTTAACTCATGTAATTATAGGTGTGAGAGTAGATGTAATAGGTACCAATAAATTTTGAAATGGGGTGAGACTTGACTAAACTTCTTGTGGTTGTGAAAGTAGGGAAGTCATGCCAGGGTTTAGGTTGGATTGGGTAGTTGGCGATGCTAAATTTTGGAATTATTTATGGTTAGGTTAATTTTCAAAATTATGGCTTGAGTAACCATGGGAAAAATAGTGTAGATAGCTAAAACTAAAGTTGTCTCCATTAGAGAGGTTAACATACCATATAATGGGTCACCCAAAGAATTGTGGTTTCAGCTCATGGCAAGGAAATGTTGAAGGGCTACCACATTGTGATCAAGAAATTTATCAAAATCTTGATCTCCTTCAGGCACAATGGGAATTTGGTTGAGGGTGGGAGTATGTTCTATGTCTGAAGTATGCTCCATGACAAAATCATCAACAAGAGGGGAAGGTGGAAGTGGTTACTGGTTTGTATAATTAGTAACAATTTTGGCTTGGGATCATGTCAATACCATGCAAGAATAAGTATAAATAGTCTTAATATTATGTATTAGTGACAAAATAAGGAAAAAATAGGTTTGGGTGTAGGTAAGTAGGTTATTTTAGCTTGTTATTTTTAGTAAATTAAAATTATAGTCACTGACATCAGTCACTTGATCGATGTCAATAGTCAAAATTTGTCAACATTAGTGGGATTAATCGATGTTGGTAGGCTAAAGTCTACCGACATCAGTTGAATTAACCAATGTTAGTCACAATGATGTCCTAAGAGATGGAAAATCTAATGTTTTAAAAACCCAAAGGTAGAATCTAGGTCAAATAGAGGATGCAGAGGTCTGTGTAAGAAGAAAGAACACTTAGAAAACTTGATATAATAGGTTATACAAATTGAGTATTAAAAATAGTGTTGATTTTTGGAATCAATGGAAAAACATCCTTACCAACTCTAAAATATAGAGGGCAATAGAAAATAAAAAATAACATACAACCACTAATTATTAACTCTTAAAGATTAATTTTAGACTCGTGTTGAATTATGCCTTAATCAGATAGTGAAAAGAGAATCTAGTTAATAAAGGTAATAGAAATCAATCTAGAGCTATTTTTAGGTTAGTTTTAGTGCTCAAGAAGAAATCTATGTTAGAATAGGTACATGGGTTATTATAGGAGCTTAATCCACACACCTCATAGACTTAAAGCCAAGCTAGGTCACTTAGCCAATATATACCTTCTACCTAGAGTTTATATTCCACTAGAGAATGAAATGGGTTCTCCCTTTGGTGGTGAAATCCAAATAAGATAGTTGGGTAGGGTAAGCTGATCCAACAGGTGATGAAATTCCAATGAGCCTTGTCTCAAGTAAGTTTAGATGTTTATTTTTGTGAGTGTGATCTAGTTGTGTAACATAGGTGCACTGTAATTCATTCATAATCCTTGTAATTAACTAGGTGATCTAATATGAAGAAAGCAAACAATGAAGTGCAGTAAGTTTTAAACCTAAATCTAAAATGTTTAGATTTGAATGAAAACAATGATGAAATAGGAATAGAAAATCAAATTCACTATCCTAATGTGCAATCAAAAAAAAAAAGAGATTCTTTTAACCTGTAAGAAGAATGATAAATTGATTTTAGAGGCAAAGAGAGAAGGAGAGTGGTAAGGAAGAAGAAATTTCAATTTATTACCCTTAAATAAAAAATAAAATGTTGAATTTTTATCTTTGAGAGAGAAAAGAAGGGGAATTTTCAAGAAATGAAAATTTCACTATAATGCACCTATATGAATGCTTAAAATAAGCAATGAACCTAATAAAAACTCTAGTGTCCCATCGGGTGTGCCATAAATGTTTTGCTAAAATTATATCTATTTCAAGTCTAAAGAAAAATAGAGAAGGATAGGGATAAGTGATTATAATGAACCTAAATTGGTTTGTACATTGTATCTAGATGTTGTGAGCACTCCTCTTTAGTTGGGGAGGACTACCTACAAGTAAGAAAGCATTACCACAAAAATATATGTTAGTAGATATATGAGTGGGCTGCCAAGCTACGTACTTGTTCCAGGAAGTGTCAAACTTCCTTAGAGATGATAGTCCACTTTTGAGAAACAAAAGAGCAATAAATAATAAAGAGAGATGAAAAGAGAGAGTAAAAGAGAAATAATGTTACCGTTATTCACAACCTAAGTGTAGTAGAGAGTAATAGAGTGCAAGTGGTATATTCAATTTATATTTTGGAAGTTGTTTGGGTAGGTTTTAGAAAGGTTACTAAAAATCCATAGTTGTTGACGTCGGTTAGGCTGTCGAGGTCAATGAGCAAGTGTGACTGATATTGGTTGGGAAATTGATGTCAGTAGGGGCAATAATTTCCAAGGATATTATAGAAGGCTTTTCTGGGTTTGGGAAATGGTTTTGGTCAGGTCTAGAAGGTTGGGGAGAGTTGTGTGAGAGAGTGTTATTTGGGGATCTAGTTAGAGGTTTGGTCTATTGGAACAAGGGGAAATAAGTGGGGAAGCTTTATAACTCCTTCATGAGGGTTCAGTCAGGTTTGTGTAAAACAATAAATAGTAGATATAAAGTGATTATAAAGTAACTACTTAAAGACTTACATAAGTGATGAACTGAGCTAAAGAGGTGATTGAATGATAAGTACCAAATGGATGGATCTTATAAGGCTTGCTGAACCAATGCCTTGAATAGAGAAAACAAGCATGTGCTATTAGTTCTCAAGAGCTTGGTTCCTAATCTAGATTGACTTTTATAAGATAACATTAAACCAAGATGTGGAAAGCTAGATGCAAAAAGTTTGTATGAAAATAAAAATGAATTTTTTTTATATCTACTAACTTGAACATTAGTTTGGAGTTTGTCTTAAGTAACCAACGTTGGTGATCTCACCAACATCAATCATGGGTTGATCAACATTGGTGACATGAGAATAGGTAAAAGGGTTATTTTTAGCTTATTTTCTAATCTTTCTCATGCCAAGTGTGGTATTAGTTAGGATATGGTAGAAATGGGAGGTTAATAAGAATGTAGCTGGTTAGGAATTTATTTTTGGGATAAGAACAAGTCATGGGTAGTTGGGATAAGGGGAATAAGTATTGAGGTGACTCAGAGGGTAAGAATTAGTCTTAGGATGAGGTAGCCAGATAAGGAGGCATAAGTGGTTTTTAATTAACTTAATTAAATATTTTAAATTAATTAAATGTGTGAGGGGTAAAAGCATGGGTTAGGGAGGCTAATTATTATTATTGAAAATGGGCTCAAGGTGGGTTTCAACATAAGGAGTTATGCATGTGTGTGATGTAATTTTGGTGTCTACATATATTTCTAGTCTTATTTTATGTATATACCTATTTACTAATAAGTAGACATTTAGTGATGTGGTCTCTCATGGACCTCTTTGATTCAATCTTATTTCACTTGATTTACCTACCCTTTGGGATTATGTACTATGTCTATTTATCCTCATATAGTGTATACCAAATAAACCTACCTATTGTGCTTGTTTTTTTATGTTTTTATCCCCTAGACACAAATGTCTATCTTAGACACTAGAGTTGATGTTAGTGTCTAATCTCAACAAAACTATCTAGTCTTATATTTTATCTTTTGTCGTATCTTTATGTAAACACCCTAATTTGGTCAAGAAACCATAATTACATCTTTTGTTGATCTTTCACATGAATGTCTTAGTGATGAATAAATTCCTTATTCACATGGTCATTTTGAGTCTTTTAATATTTCTTATCTCATTTTACCTAATTATTTCACCCCTAGTGGTCCTAAGTCACCTTCTCCTAGTCATAAAGACCCCTAACTTGCCTTGCTTTGTTTTAGCTCTACTTGAAGTCTTAAGACACTAGTTCCATTTTCAAGATAGTAGTGTCATGTGGTGCTAGTGTCTAATTATGGCTCTAGTGTTTGATGGGAATTTTCTCTTGTGTTTGAGTACTAACCCTTTATTGAGCCTTTTCTTATGTTTTTATCTCTATTTTATAACTTTTTAGCTAATAAAGGTCTTATATTCAAATCAGATTCTATTCTATATAAAGAGCCTCACAAGGCATTTTACATATAGAACTTATTATTTTTGCACATAATTACATAAAATCAGTAAATAGTATAGTTTAATACTTTGCATATTACTCAACTATCACATCTAGACATTACATGATTGATCAAAGAAGGGCCTAAGAAAAATTTAGTATAGCATACCATGCAAGTTAATTATTCACACCCCCTAAGGGATAACTACATGTGATCTGAGACCCATAACATTTGGGGTTAATGTAAGTCATAGCTAAGACAATACGGGTTTTGCTCTGCACAATCATAATATCTTATAACCTAGTTTTTACTTTCCTTTTTGCATTTGATTTAGTTATTGTTTCATGTTTACAGGTACTCATTAAGGTTTTGGAAGAGATTCAACTAAAATAGTGACACAAGTGAGCCCCTAAATAACATATAACCACCTATAGGACCTTTATAACCTCTCATAGCTTCCCTAAAAGTTATAGAGAGTTATTACAAGAGGGAAACTAGCATCATAATTAGACACTAGCTCCACATAGAAATGCTTTACTGATATTAACACTACTATCTAAGACCATATTTTAACCATAGTAAAAAAATGAAAGGTGTCTACCTATTTTTATAGCTTGTTTCAATTCCTTGGTCCATATAAAGGCCTGTTTACCTCTAGATAAGTATTATTTCTCTTCTTGCTTACTATTTTAGGAAAGGTTAATTGAATCAAATATTTCCACTTTTCGTTATATATTAACATCATACTTCTCCATTTATACACATATTATTTACACTAATTAAGTCCCAAAAGTTTAAATTTTTTGTTGAACCTGACTTTGAATATTTCTTAAAACCTTGGTTTTGCTTAGGGTTTATCTTCTAATTTTTTACCACTAAATTAGGGTTAAAATTTATTATTTTTTTCCTAATTTTTGGTATAACCTACCTCATTTAATAAATCCTACATTAGGGTTTCATTAATTTATTGTAATAAATTTTTTTGCAAAACAAACCTCATTAAAAACCCTAGATCCACATACTAGGTCCCTATATAACCAAATAATAAAAATTAGGGTTTCACTTAAAATCTTAGTTTATATTACACACTTGGTTAAAAAAATATAAATTTCACATATGCTTATGTTAGGTTACATTCTACATCTTCCAACCTGTTTTAGTTCCCTGGTCCATAGAAAGGCCTGCTTATCTCTAAATAAGTACTATTTCTCTTTTCACTTACTATTTTGGGAAAGTTTAATTGAATCAATTATTCCACTTTTAATTATATATTATCATCATACTTATACCTTTAACAACATATTATGTACATTATTTAAGTCTTAAAAAGTTAATTTTTTTGATGAATTGACTTACTTTGATATTACTTAAAACCCTAGTTTTACCTAGGGTTTACCTTCTAGTTTTACCCTAATTACAAACTACTATTTTTTCTTAATTTTTGGCATAACCTACCTCATTTAATCAATCCTATAGTATGTTTTCATTAATTTAATGAAATTTAAAGTTTTTCAAAACAACCCTCATTAAAAACCCTAGATCCAAATACTAGGTCCCTATATAACCAAATACTAGCAATTAAGGTTTCACTTAAAAGCTTAGTTTATATTACACACTTCGTTAAAATTTCACATATGATTATGTTAGATTACATTCCAACTCTTGTGTGACTATTATTCCTTGTTTACATTATCTTCTTTGGCAAGTTTGAAATGGCATTTAATAAGTCTTCTACCCCTCACCCAATTGATGAATTTTTGAATTTATCTCATAATTATAAAAATTAATGTATAAATTTTTAATATTTTACATTATAACATAATAATTCATTCATTTATAATGATGATGATTACTTTTGTTATAATGATGGATATGAGGATTACTATGAGCATGATAATGAAAATGTAAATGAGGATATATTAGATACATAATTTTATCCTTCCTCTCCCTTTTCTCTTAAACCACAAAATCAAACTAGAGTATAATGCCAAAAGAGCCTCTTGTTGGTAGTGATTTGTTTTAACATGATCCTAGCTTTTCAACTACTTTTGCTACCTCATTATTCAAATTAAATCAATATAAGTGCAATACAAAAAATCCACTTGTACATGATTCAAGTAGAGTAGATAAGAACAATGCATCTTATTTACCCTTCTCATTTAAATTAGAAAAATCATGTACCAATGATATTACACATTTTATAAAAGTGCAAACTAATATAGATGAAATTATTTTATCACTTTCTACATTCCAAGCTTAATTGAATGATTCTTTACAATAATTTGATAATGCAAATGTCTCTAACTCTTCTCCTACATGTCATAATATACAAAAATAAAATATGATTTCTACTTCTTCTAACCTTGACTCTAAGATTGAAAGTACTGATCATTATTGCACTCCACACATAGCTAGTAAACAAATGCATTGTATTACACCCACACATTATGACACATTGCATAATAGTAAAAATTTAAAATCTTTTCTTACTCTCTCTTGAGAATGTGTATGATACTTATTCTAATTTTATTTCTATAAGAGAATTAAACTCTGATTTTGATGAACCTTGGGATAATGATGATTACTGTAATTATGGTGAATATGGAATATAATCTACACCTTGTATTTCTCCTCCTACTTCACCTATTTATCTTGTTTAATAAAATAATAAGTCACATGTAAACACACACACACACACACACACACACACACACACACACACACACACACACACACACACACACACACACACACACACACACACACACACACACACACACACACATTCTTATGTTCATAATTTACATTTATTTGAGAATAAGGTGCCTTTTATTCAACTATCATGTGATACTTCTTTACAATTTAAAAATATAAGAGATACCAATTAATCTCTCTCCACCCCCTTACTATTATAGAGCATATTTCTAAAACAAACTTAAACAAGGGTGATAACTTATTTTCCTCTAACTAGGTTCTAGCTATCACACCTCAAAAGGTTATAGATCACAAACCAAATCTCCCTAAAAATGGTTTTGAATGTAATATAACAATAGTTAAGATAAATAAAAACATTAAATCATTAAATGAACCCATTGATGATGATAATATACATTCACAAGGGTAAATTTCCTTGATGCATGTTGTGGGTGATTTGGAATAACAAGTACACCATCTCATAGTGGAGGAAAAATCATACTAGTCTCAAGGTCATGCTAATGTTATCCATGGTAACCTTAGTCCACATAGAATCACCATTATAAGTTTGCCACCCAACTTTTAGACACTAGTGTTACTTATATTTGATGGGCATAGAGACCCATACTTACACCTTCATGCTTATGAGAAAGCCATGGTATATGTCACCAATACTTTGACTCCACTACAATTATTTCTAAGGTCCCTAGATGGGGAAATACTAAATTAGTTCCATAATAAAATCCCTAGTGGGTCACTACATACATATGAGGATTTATAAATAGTCTTTCTCAAGAACTACATACATAATAAGGGACCTTGAGTCACGCATGAGAGGTTACCTTCATTACAGTAGGGTGAGATAGAGCTAATAAATGAATACATTTTTAGATTCAAATCATGTTTTCATCAGTTGATTTACCAATTGATAGATTTAGAGGTACAATATATCTTTATCAGAGGCCTAATTTTTCCTCTTAAGGATAAATTATTATATCAGACATCAAAATTATTCTAGCATCTATGTAATGAAACTATAACATTAGATCTAGAATTAGGATTAACAATTGCACATTTAGAGGTAGATTTAGATATAGGATTCTCATATCCCTATTCATGAAACATGATACAAGAACCTACTCCACTTCTAATTAATAAAATAGTGGAATATAAACAATCGATAAATATAATCAATAATGAAAAATAGCCACTTCACATAGCACCTCCTATAGTGAGCAAAATATAGGACACATATATAAGGGATATACAATTTTTAGACATGGATAGGCCTCATGACATCTTGATTACATTATTAGATAATAATATGATCACACTTCCTCTTATTAATCATCATCTGACACACCATTTGCATTGGGTACCAAATAATATATATTACAATTTTTAAAAGATAAATGGGCATTCAGATGATCATTATCATGCACTTTGAGCCTACATTGACCACCATGTCAATTAAGGCATTATAACATTCACATACGGGGAACTAATATCTTAGTGTCCACACTCTCCTAGATCACACTCCTCTATAATATAGTTATCCCAAGACATTCTCTTTGGGGAGACATCAGTTACTCATCATGTGATCCATGCGGTTTCTAGGACACCTATTTATGAGTAATCTCATGCACCTCTAATTTAGTAGAGATGGTAGCTAGTCCATAGAGATAAGGGCATGGCACTAGTTTGAACACCTATCAAGTTATCTATAAATAACTAAAGAGACAAAAATATAGCATTAGTTTGAGCACCCATCAAGATATTTAGAAAAAACTATAGATATTAGAACACAACATCAATTCAAATGCCTATAAATTTATGGAAATAACTATAGAGATTAGAACATAGCATTAGTTTGAACACTTATCAATATATTTTGAAAAAATTATAAGGATCGAAGTATAGTTTTAGTTTGAACCCTAATCAAAATATTTTATAGAGATCATAGAGTTTTGAGTATAGTTTAAGCACACTAACCAATCTAGCTCTTTTCTATAGAGTTTGTACACCTAGAACTAGTAGTGTATAACATGAATTTTTAGTTTTAGAGTCTTCTTATAGACTGACATAACATGATAAGTATGGTCATTGGTTCTCCATGCCATCCAGGTTCAAATAGGGCATATCATAGTCACATGATATGCATGCATATATCTTATAGAATACATGTAAAACCTATACCAATAAATAAAATTCTCAATCCAATACACATATATCTAAACACTTGTAAACAAATAAAAATTCATTACCTCTGATTAAACAAAGACCATATTCCAATATCACCATTTAAAAAAATAATCAAAATAATTAAACACATTTAAACATATAATATATAACCATATCTAAATAACAAAATATACATTGCCAATGTAAATAATGAACACTCATTTATATAACTCAAAATATAGTTTCAATATAAGCATAATACATCACTTAATAATGTGGGCATCCATTAAGACCAATTCTCTCACTCTTAGACATAACCATGATAGAACTTGAGGCTCCACTCTCCCTCTATGATTTGGATCAATGAATACATCTATTTTATCTCGCATGATACACACCTAGATTATCTATACACTCTACATGATCTCATTGAATATGTATGTAGTCATCCACTATTTGACTACTAGCCTTAACTAGAGCATTAGGTGAGATCATGGTCTACCTATGTAGCTCCATGAGTATCTTTTCTCTATCATTAGTTTCTCATCTATATGTTGTAGTAGCTATCATATCTCAATCAAACAAATGGACATGAACATTGTAAACATCTATGTCCTTCTCTACCAATCCATCTTTCATGACATCATCAAGCATATGTTGAGTCAATATGTGAGGTAATGACTTGATGATAGTTTCCAAATACTCATCATCACCTAAACTTTCACATACCCACACAATACATCAGATTCTTAACCAAGTAAATTAGTAACCAAATACACATAATGTAAAAACATACTATAGAAACTTATCATTGATAACCCTAAAGGGATCCACCTCTAGTACATCCTTTTACGATAATTTCACATCTCAAAAATAAAGGTACCCATTTATGATATCTCTAATAGGATGTATAGACATCAGTGACTCATACATCATCTACATTTTGTATGTTAATATTAGGATCTTGTTATGTATAAGGAATGGGATCTAACTCAGTAATTGATGGTTTAGTTTTACTACCTAGCCTTGTAGGAGCCTGATAACTCTTCAACCATACCACTAGTGTTGAGGGCACATCCTAAACCACACTAAACTACCATCTAACTTGATCATATTGAAACCAATCACACACATTAAACTAATGGCAATGCAACCAATAGATTACTTGAATACATCTAAGTTGTGTACCATCCTTAGACCATCCTATGTAGCCCCTATAGGGCCTCTAGATAATGTCCCTTACTATAAAAATATATAACACATGTCGACACTTCATCTTTCTCCTAATTGGCATGAAACCCATCATAGTCCACATCTATACAAATAAATATAGAGGATCCCAAGTGTCTCATAAAGGTAAAACTGGCCTACTCAATGCTATTTTCTCATAGGCCCAATAGTGTAATAGTGTAAATGATCCAATCCCTCTACCACACATCTCTTATATGAAATGGTATGAGTCCATATACATATGGGCTAGCATCATTTAACCCCAAAAAAATATATGGTACCATGATTCTCTATATCCTATACTATCTCATGTATCATATAGGAGATCAATATCCTACTCCCATCTACAGCAAAAATTGAAGCTAAAAAAATAGCTAATAACTTTTACAATTACAAAACTATGGTAATAACAATTAGTGTCAATATTATATCATGTTGGATCCCTATACAATGATTCCTTATAGCCATAAAATATAAATACCTAGAATCCCATTATATAACTCAAGCACATGTCTCTTCTTATAGTATGCCTCTCTGCACATAAATAGGTAGCTATAAAATATTATACACATCCTCTAGGGTAATAGTCATCTCCTTAGTAAATAACCAAAAATTGTAGGTGTCTAAATCCTATCTCTTACATAATGTATTCATCATGTTCCTAAGGCATAGGATATAGGAATGCCACATGTCTCAAACTCACTCTCTTAAACATGACCATCTCAACATCTAATAGGGGTAGACCCCATAGGATCTCCATCATTCATCTAGTTTGAAACTATCTGATAGTGCATCAACCTATAAAATTTCAATCAAATTAGGCATAAATAATGAAAAATAAAAAACCAATAGATAATAATAGATATTATAATCCATTCAATAATAATAAGCATTAGTTAGGATTACTAGATACTATCACTGCATACATGATAGTAGTGTTGTAAATTAATACCACATCCTAAACACTAGTGCCAACTCCTAGACAATAATGCCTATATAAGGATAATAGTGCCACTTTTATAAAATAATCCCTAAACTATCATATTTTTAGTAAAAGTAGTAAAAAATGCATTATAAATAACCATAAGAAGAAAAATAATGGTCTCCTTACATAACCACTTCCCCAACCTAGATCTGTGCCTCCACCTTCTCATATTGGGTCAAATTATCTCCTCCTCTCCTTAGCATGGTATTTAGCTTAGACAAACAAATATTATAATCTCAAATTATTTAAATGAATTTATAATTTAATAAAATAACTTATTTAAATCACATTTATCTAATTCCACCTAATTAAGGTTGACCGTGCATGCCAATTTCACCAACTAGTACCAATTTATTTCCAACATGATATCTTGAGAACTATAACTCTAATTTATAAACTATCTTTTACACATGGGACTTGGCATCAATGTGCCGTGCCATATACTATTTAAACCAATCTCCTACTCACTTTTAACTCTTAAAAATGATAAAAATGATATTACCATAATAAACTCAATATACACAAAATATTTATCCACTTACCAATTTCAACAATCAACTTTATCATAATAAATAGATTATTCAAACTTAAAATAACATCATACCCACTAATTAACACTACTATAGTCAATAATTACCACATTTGGTTAGACACCCTCACCACAATCTCATCTCTCTCACCAAAAGGGGGGAAATACACACAAACTACTTTAGACATATATAGGTTCAAACAGATACATAGTTCTACTCAGATATAACTATTCAAACATACAGGTCTACATAAATATATAGATATTTAGATACACATGTCTACTCAAATATAATTATTTAGACACATAAATATAAAAATATTTAGATGCACATGTATGTAATAAAAAATGCATCTTGTCTATAAATGAATCCTAACTCAAAGAAGATAGATCATACCATACACTTTTGGTTGGGGACACATTTGTTAAGCAGGAACATGACCAATATGGTGCTCTACTAGATCAAATTATTGGATACCTTACCAAAATATATTGTGCTAGGGAGGGTTCCAAATCCTCCAGTCAAACATAATCATGCAATAACCCTAAGGGAGTCTTATGTTTCATATTTCACAAAACTGATAATAAGAAAATTAAATATAATCTAGTGTTCACCAAATCTTGTGACATAATATGATGGGTCAATAAATAATATAAACATGTATATGAGAATCTTGATTAAGATATGTATGAGTAAGACCCTAATACATGGAATAATTAGACTAATATTATTCAAATCCAATACTTATGCTACTTTTATCTACTAAAGAGAGGAGTAAAGTTAGAGAATGCTTACCTGAATGATGAACCCATTGAGACTCGATATCTCCCTTGGAAAAATGGGATTTTCAAGAGGTTTTTGTGGTTTGTAAGGATCACTAAGAAAGGCCAAAGCATCCAATACTTATCCATAAGACTAGATTCTCCAAGTAGAAACCCTAAGCTAACACTCCTCAAGTAGAATGGTGGAAGATCAGATTGTAAAGAATCACAAGTGAATAATAAATCTTGATTTCATCTTGAAATAATGACAAAATTATCTTGTATATATAGGTGTATTTGACCCTAAACCCTTCCAAAAATCCTAGCTGACAAGGTCAACCTAGTCAACCGAGCACAATTTCAGACAATTATTCACTTGGTCATGAGATAGGTCGGCCAAAGGCCAAATTAGTTCCTAAGTGAAAATCACCCAAAACTAGATAGGGTTGACCCAATTGACCTAGTACAACTAACTATCAAAAGGGACTTAAGGCGAGGAAAAGAAGGATGGAAAGTTTAAAAGACTAGAGGGTGAAAAAGAAGAGTAATAGCTTATGGAATGGTTTTAGGAGCTAGTTAGATTAGTAATAATATGGAAATAAGGGACGACAATCCTATGAATCACTAATGGTCTACCCACCCCTTTCCCAGTGCACCCTTTAAGGCATGCACTTAGAGAGATTGAGTCCTGATGGGTTACTTCAAGATGTAAAGCATTAGTAGTTGATAAAATTTGAAAATATTATGTATATACACATAATTCACATAGATATATAGTTTATTCAAATACATATATTTAAATATATAGTCTACCTAAATAAAACTATGAAGATATATAGTTTTGACTTAAAAATATAGATGTTCTAATACACAAATACATTACTCAAATATCAAGATTGGGGGGCATGATGCATAGCACATGCCCTTGATCTCTAATTTCATATTATCAAGTTATAACTAGTATCGTCACTAGGATGTTATTAGGTTTTCACCAATTTAGATCATATGATCATCTACAATAGTTGATCCATAACATTTCACTAGACCTAATTTACATACCCAAATTTAGTTTAGATACTAGAGTGGAGGAAAGTAAGCCTTATTTCTTCACACAGTCAGTTTACATACCTAAATATATTTTAGATATTAGAGTGGGGAAAAGTAAGCCTTATTTCTCCACATAGTTAGTTTACATACCCAAACTTAATTTGGATATCAAAGTGGGGCCAAATTATCCTTGTTTATCCACACATTCAATTTACATACTTAGATTCAGTACAAATATTAGGGTGGGGGAAATAGGGTTTTTATTCCTCATGATTTCATGTACCATTTATATTCAGTATAGAGGACATCCACACCATGGAGTTCCTCTTTATGTATTTCACTCCATCTCTTGTCCACTTATCTAGCCAAGAAGTGGGTTAGGTATAAAACACATTCATGCAAGTAAGTATAGGTATGCATTTCTATTTTTATTTTACTCTAGTACTTTCATTTCATTACATTAATAGAATAAAATGGGGGTACATGTAAACACCCTAATTTTGTCAAGAAACCACAAGTACTAGGTCTTTTATTTCTCTTTAACATGAAGGTCTAAGTGATGAATACAATCCTTATTTTCATGGTCATTTTAAGTTATTTAATCTTTTTTATGTCTTATTTTCCCTATTTATGGCACCCTTGATGGTCCTAAGTCACCTTCTACTAATCATAGGGGACCTATCCTATCTTGATTAGTTTTATCTCTATTTTAAGCCTTAGGAAACTAGCATCATTTTCAAGATAGTAGTGTCATGTGGTGCTAGTGTCCAATTATGGCTCTAGTGTCTAACAACATTTTTTTGATGTTTGATTCATAACCCTTTCATGAGGATTCTCATATATTTTTAATCTCTTTTATATCTTTTCATCTAGATAATAAGGTCTTATATTCAAATCAAATTTCCTTCTATATAAATATCCTCACAAATATTTTTACATCTATCACTTACTATTCTCACACGTAATTACATAAAATTAGTAAATAGTACATCTTAATACTCTACATACTACTCAACTATCACATCTAGACATTGCATGCTTGATCAAGAAAGGGCCTAAGTGAAAGTCATTCTAGTATAATGTGTAATTTTATTATGAACATCCCCTAAAGGATAATTACATGTGATTTGAGACCCATAACATTAGGCTTAATGTAGGCAATGACTAGGATAATAGGGGTTCTATTCCATGTAATCATAATATCCTATACCATAATTTTTACATTCCTTTTTTACTTGATCTAGTGGTTGTTTCATGTGTGAAGGTACTCATTAGGGTTTTGGCAGAGATTTAGATAAAATAGTGACACAAGTGATCCCTTAAATGACACATAACCACCTATAAGATATCTAGAACTTCATGTATCTTCCTTGAAATTTTCAAACATTTCCTACATGAGGGACACTAGTGTCATAATTAGAAACTATTGCCACATGGTGATACTATTCTAATATTGGTGATACTATCCAAGACTATATTCAAACATAATTAGAAAATGAAAGGTTTTTGCCTATTTTTACATCTTGTTTTAGTTCCTTGATTTGTAGAAAGGCTTGTTTACCTCTAGTTAATTACTCTTTCTCCTCTTACTATTTTGGGAGAGGTTAATTAAATCAAAATTTATATTTTTCATTCCAAATTAGCATCATACTCAACCCTTTAACAATATAGGATTTACACTAGTTAATTCCTAAAAGGTTAAAACACTTTTCCATTGTGACTATTTTATTATCCCTCTTTTCCCATCATATGATAATTTTTTCACATGTCACTAGGTTCTAATTCAAATTCAAAATGTTCTTATATATAAAAATGCTATGATATAGTTAGTACACCTAATTTGATAAGGAAACTCTATAATAATAAAGTATTATTTATTTCAAGCTATAAAATTGCACTACAACACTATTTAAAGTATATGAAGCATTCAAAAGGTCAAGTATAACATTGCATCACTTGTAACAAGGGTTACTAAGAAAAAACATATAGTTATACTATTAAAATTCCATACACATGCATAGGAGGGATAACTACATGTGATTTTGAGGCACTCTTAGGAGTATCAGATATGTAGGTAACCCTTATAAATATTAGGGTTGTTAGGGATAGCTCAACTCATGTACTAACCCATTTTTACCAAGTTATAAGAGGTACAATGCTAAATAACTAGGGTTTATTATTATATGTATTTGAAACATAGGCAAACCTAATTTTAGACATATAATAATAATATAGGGGTAGCATAGGTATGGTCTAAATTTGAGGTCATTCATGTGTATATATCTCACTAAACACTATCATCGATACAAACATAAGCATTGACATTACTATCCCAGTTCAAAGTAACTGTCAAAAGGTAAAAAATAGTCATAACACAAAATTAACAAAACCTAGATCTCTAACATAACTTTGTGATAATATTGAGCACTATCATGATTTAGAATATAATATTAAATAATATACAATCTCTTTATCCCTTAGTTACTTTTTATTTACTATATTTATTGCACATGTTAAGTTAAGAGAATCTATATTATTGTTTGTATTTTAGTGTAAATATAAATATTGTAATTAATTTAAAAAATATTTATTTTCCTAGGTATTATCTTGTAAAACTCCAAAATCACATAAAATAGCTACACCAAAATTATTTAAAAACCATCAAAGCTACACTAGTATTTCATTAAACTTCAACAAAAAACCTCAAACCAATACATAGAAGGAAACAACCAAAAACTAATAATAATGAAATAGAGGGAAAATTACTCAAAATTTTAGTAATATTATAGTGTCTTTATGTTCTCCTTATTATTTTTGATTTTTACCCTAGTCAAGCATACCCTTATGCATTTACTTGATCCTTTGATAATAGCTTTCAACTCTCTTCTTGATATGGGTGAATTTGTTGGGTCCCTCTATGGTAGTTTCTAGATCTCTCTTCTTAACATGGGTTTATTTACCTTTCTTAACATTCTATACAACCTTGAAATCAACTTTGACCTTATTTCTCTTGTTTTCTTCAATGATCATAGCTCTTTAAATTTTCAAAGATTTCTCTAGTGTCAGGTTGAGAAGGATTTTGAGGATTTTATAGATGTCACCACCTAATTTTATAACACCTTGTGTTTAAATTATAACCAAATCATCCCTCAAATATTTTGTTTCATCCTTCATTTCACTCCAAATTTATAATTTCTTGGAAATTTTGAGTTCTAAGTTTTCAACCTTCACCTATAGTTTCAGGACCTTGATGTTTCTTTTCATGGGAAATATCATGTTTTCATAAATCATATCATCCTCATTCACCTTATTTTTATCTTTCCCTTTCACTCTTCATCTTAAATGTGGATGTTATAGTGCTTTCTTCAATTCTAGCATACTAGACTTATATTTCTTCACGTGTTTCTAGAATTATCTCCTTACTTTTGATTTTCTTATTCTTCTTTGCATAATGTTGGATGGATATGGTATCATCTATGGGATCTTCTTCCTAATTCTTTGGGGATTCCTTAGAAATCCCCTCTAAATTTTTCCTATTTTCCACCTCATTAGGTTGAGAAGTTTATTTACCCAATAGGGGTTCTCCCTTTTTAACTATAATAAAAATAAGACCTCGATGAATGATATCATCCACCTTATTTAACTATTGGGAAATTATAGAAATCTCTAAAGACCTTTGGAAGAAGTACGACATGATAATTTATAATTGCCTCATTTGAAGTGATTCAAAAATAAGAAATGGAGTGAATATATAACCTTGTACTTTTCCTCTATGGTCAAGTAATTCATAATTTGTAATAAAATAACTAGCCAAGGCATTCACAAATCCATCTTGAGATGTCCTTTATTATCATTATGTATATCCTCATCAGGATTGAAGAATATTTTCAATAAATCACTCTTGTGCCTCTTGTAATTTAATTATTTCATATCATCACAATCCATACTAGTTACTTTGCCTAAAAATTCCTCTATGATTTTTATGCTCAAGCCCTTCATTCTAAACACCCTCTCATCCTAGTCCAAAATGAAGTCTTTCAAAATTATATAGTATAATCCAACTATCCTCAACAAAAAATTTACCAAACCTCCCTTTATTATAATTCACCAGATACATGGATCATATTTTACTTATGTACATGAAATTAGTTCAATCCTATCTTGATCTCCTCCCATGACTATGAAGTTATCCTCCTTTATCTTTTAATTGAATCTAGAATGAAACTTATCACCTATAATCCTTATATGTAGGATGACATGAATATTAATTATTAGTTTACTTAGTCTTTACTTTGAATTCTTTGATCTTATTATTTTATCCTTGATATTAATGAGGGCATCATTACAAGGTAGTTTAAAATAAGAATATCCAACCATTTACTAAGAATAATTAGTAGTGTGTGCTCCCACCTAGGGAATAAACCTTTTGACATGTCAAACATATAAATTTGTATAATATGGATAGGTATATTTTACACCTTATACTAATGGTTATAACAAGTGATACTTAATCCTAAGTTATTCATACTATATACCCCCTTATTTTCTTCCTTATAAACATGAGATATATTAACCTCCTTGAACTATTGTAAGAGGTTTTTCTATCTTCAATTTCCATTTATATGGATTAGGACATGAAATTTATGATATTCAAAGAATCCCCTTACACTACAAGCCTATACAATTTTTAGGTTGGTCACCAATTGAATGCCCTAGAGGGTAGTTTTGGCCTCTACCACAAGACTAGTTTAAAACCCCATAGGTTTAGGAAAATTGGACACCACTAAACCCCGAAATTCTCTCAGTACTCCCCTTCATCTTATAAATTTGGGATTTATTTTGGAAACAAATCAATTTTAATATTAAGTTAATACCTCAATAGTTTTGTTCATTAACCTAGTTTATGTCAAATTTTATATGTTGATATTTCACTAAAGGAGTGATCTTCCAGTTACTAAAACTGGTGGAATCATTTTTGTAGATGAGATTCTTACCTTTTAAGGTGAATGTCTTATAGTTTTCCATAATATCAACTAAGATCCTCTAGGTTTTGGGCCTCTATAAAATTCTCTTATCTTAAAAAATGCCATCAATTCTTACCTTTCATATTCTCCAAAAAAATGGGATAAAGTTAGGTGCCATAAGAAGCCAAGGATGATAGCTTATAAGGTGGATTTCATTACTTAATGATGTCCAACATGGAATTTGGTTTAACCCAAACAATGTTACATTTATGAAGAAGGATATACATTATTTTGGATACAAAAGAGTAATCCATAAATATATGACTAATAGGTTCCTCATTAAATTTTTAAAATATATACTTATTGGGATGGATAACCCTCTTTTGATCAAGTTATTGATAAAAATGTTTTTTTTATGAACAACTAACCAAAATAAAATGTTAACTTTTGGGATGAGGTTCCTAATCCATATATCTTTCCAATAATGACCATCTTCCTCTAGGTCCATCACCACCAAATACACATATTTAATATAGAATTCTCCATTGACATCTATTGTCTAAAAAATAACATATTTTTTTGGTTAAGTCTTACAAACTTAGAGAAATGGAATTGATGGCCAATTATATCTTTAATATTTTCCATGTTTAACTACCAACATTGTCAGTCAAGTAGTCTTTACTTTTAGTCCAAAAAATTCCTTGAATAAGCTACTTAATTTAGCCCAATGGACCTTATAAATGAGAGGGTACTATAAAATCCATTGGTAATCCCATAAATCCACATTTCTCCCATATCCAACACTCCATTTTATTCCTTTTGTCAAGAGATCTTTGCTTCCAACTATATCTTTCCAGAAAGCTGAACTATTGATAGGGCCCTCCTCTAGTAGAAAATTACCCTTTTCCTTTCCTTTAATATATTTAGATTTAATGATATTGGCCCATAAGATGTATTATTTGATGACTTTACACCATAATTTATATATTAAATATTGTCTCATCCTATTAACCCTTCTTAATATAATAACTCCACTCACCTTTGTTAAGTAAACTTTCTCCTAGGTCACCAAGGGGAATCTGAATCTATCCTTTGAGCCTCTCCAAGGAAAAAATTTCTAAATTTTCTCCATTTATACTATATTTTTAATAATTATTTGGAAGAGTTACATCAATTACACTATAATTCTTTAAATCTAGATTTTAAAGAGTTGTATTTTTCCTACTTGGGATAACAAACAACCTTTCTAGCTTACCAGCTTCTAAATTTTATCCAGTAGAGGATTCTAGATATCTAAAGTCATTATTATTTTTATTATAAAAATAAACATTTATAAATATGTATAAGGTAAGATTTTGATTTGAAAACCCATAATTTTAGATAACCTATTTTGTCAACCCTTCGAGTTGTTGATGAAAAAAGAGAACTTTTGAAGTTGTTTATACATTGTCCATAAACATCTTCATAATATAGAAAGATGATATTTAAAGCCTTAACTTCTCCCACCATGTATTTTAGCATCAATAAGGTGTCATTATAAAAAATTTGGTGGGTCATATGGGTCATTGTAGGGGTGATTTGAATGCCTTTGATGATTCTTTGGTTCCTATAATTATCTAAACCTATTATAAGAGTCTCAACCATCACGATGAGAAGGTAAGGAGATAAAGGGTCTCCTTGCCTCACACTCTATAATCTAGGAAAAAACCTTTCAAAACTCAATTAATAATAATTGATAACATGGAGGACATAATGCATGCTAAAATTAGTTTTCTAACTATTGTATTAAATCCAAATCTATTAAGGACCTTGTCTATGAAACTCTAAGACACCTTATCATATATTTATTCATATATAATTTTAGGATCATTCCTTACCTAGAAGAGTTAGTAACTCAATGTATAACTTCATGAGTAATAATTATTCCATCAGTAATTTGTCTCTAAAAGAGAAAATAAACCTATTACTTAGCTATAATATTCTCTAGAAGTGGTTGAACCCAAAGGACTATGGTTTTGGTGTATATTTTGTAAAATGTTGTACAAATGCTAATAGGTCTATAGTATTTTAGAATTTTGGACTCCACTTTCTTGGGAATAAAAAATAAAAACATATTATTTAACTCCCTAAAAACATTTATCTCATTGAAATGTTTAGACACTGTTACCTCTACCTTAGATTGGATTATCTCCCAAAATTTATAAAAGAATAAAGGGGGAAACTTGTCCAAGCCCAAGTCTTTTTCAATTTCCATTTAAAAAGTATCAAATTTTACTTCTTCTATAGAAGGAGGTTTGAGAAGGGTTGAATTTTATACCTGAATAATGAACTTAGGGAGGATCCCAAGAATATTTTCTTCTTTAACATGATATAGTGAGGAACTTTGAGATATAAAGTTCTTTAAGTAGAGGATGATCTCCTCTTTCATCTCAGCTTCTTCCTACACACCCTTCCATATTCCTTGACCAACTTTCTAATTATGCTTGAATTTCTATTTCTATATGCTGATTTATGGAATAATTTTATATTTTTGTCCCCTTATTTTAGCCATAGACATCTAAAATTTTGTCTCCAAAGATATTCTTACTGAAATTATTGGTTGTGAAAGGTGTTGAGAAGATCCTTTTCCTTTTTTAGAATTATTCATTTTACCCATTCACAATAACTAATTCTTATAACTTTTGTAGTTACTCCTTAATGTTTTTCTTCTAAAAGAAGATGTTACCAAATACGTTTTTTTTTTTGCTTATTGTGCTTGAGTTTCCTTGTTAAAATGTACATGTCAAATCTATAGAATGGTTCCTTACACCACTCTTTTATAGATTCCAAAATATCTAGGTGGAAAGTCCACATTTTTAAGAATATAAATGGTTGGTTCTTTATTTTATACATTTTTCACTAGAAAACATAGTCAGATTATATCAAAACCAATCTTAGTGAGGGAAGTCAAATAAATAATGAGTTGGATGTCACAATTTAAAGAAATAAGGAATATGTCTATCCTTAATTGAATTATATTATCCACTAGTATTTTATTGGTCCAAATGAAAGGATTATCCCTTAAATCCACATCAACCCAAAAAAATCATAGATGAATTCATTCAAGTCATCCATACTATCATTTAAGTATTGTAAACCACCATTATTTCCATTAGGAAGAGAGGGGAGTTAAAATCCCAAACAACTAGCCAGTTCCATTTCTAACATTTATTTCTAAACTCTACCAATTCCATCCATATATTTTTACACCCTTGCATAGAGTTAGGAGCATTTATGTTGGATAAAATCCATTTTAACTTACTCATCCATGAATATAAAAATAATGTGATTTTCATTCTTGGTTATAACTTTACCCTCAAAGATCTGGGGTTCCAAAAAAATGCTAAACCTTATGAAGCCCCATTATAACTACAACCAACATAGTTAGCTTTGTTCCGTATTTTCTCTCTAATTTGATTAAGATTTTATTATAAAATTTTAGACTCTTGTAAAATAAAAATCTACTGGTTATGTTTCTTTCTCAAATTTATAACTAATCTTTGTTTTACTAGGGTTATTAATCCCTTTAACATTCTAAGTGATTATCTTCATTTTTTGATGCTAGGAAAGTATTTTCGAAGGGTCATTTAGGTACTCTTTAATAATTATTTATATTTTTCCTTATTCCTAAATTTTTTATTAGATAACCTACCTAAATATTTCACATCAAACTTCTTTCCTCTTTTGATGTTGGTATGAGTCAATTGCTCTTCCTCTTTCAATTTTTCATGTTCATTAATCTTGGAAGAAGAAAATTGTCCCATATAATTGATTTTAGAATTGTCACCCTCCCTTATTCTATGAGATAAACCTTATAAATTATATTTTTAATGCCAATATCAAATCTATCATTTTACATAATTATTCAAGGAGATTTTTGTGAGGTAGGGATTTTTTTAGATCTAGCTCCATTATGGGCATTTACATCCTTCTCATTTTATGGACTTAACAAGAATGGGTATGATACCTCAAGACTTATTTTAGTGAATATTTATATAAATTCAATTTAATTCTTGATAAGATATCTAATCTATCATTGGGAGTGATTAAATTCTTCTCTAAAATTTAAAAAAAAATCCTTTTTAATGCCTTGGGCATTTTTGTTAGTAGTCACAAACCCTTTTTTGTGTTACTCAGTTTCTTAAGGATTGAGACCAAGATATCATGATATTAAATATTTTTAAATAATTAAAATATCTTATTGACCTATATAATCTCTAACTTTGAAAGGATAATCATACTCTATGCGTTTTCCTTCGACAAGACTGGGTCTTCAACATCATGACTAGTCATTACTTTCTCTATCCATTAGGGCTTTTGAACCTGTGAGGCTTGTTTATTCTTAGGTAATTATTTAGTTTAAATAATTAGGATGTTACATTTATTACATATGTCTACATCCTTATTATATTCAATATCAAGTGTCCATTCCCCATATTTGGACTTAATCTTGATGGAAAATTGGTGTTATTTTTTATATTTTTACCATTGAGGGGCCTAAAAAAATTAATATTTTATAACTATTCTATGTTGTAACATAGGATATAAAATCATGTTTTTCTTTACACTCTTGTATTTTTGATATCAAACTAGGAAAAAAAAATTATGTTATGTAAGTGGATGAAGTGAAAGCATGTAATATTGAGCTATTTTTCTAAGACTATAACCATGCAATCATAATCTTAAATTAATTTAGGACATGTCTAATATTTTATCCATATTTTCAATATGGTCCATACATTTTCCAACACATTTTTTTAGTCCATATATAATTACTTGGTGGGAAAAATTTTCCTTGGTCAACTATGTCTTACTTCTAGATACACATTTTCACTATCTAATATTTCTGATTGACACCAAATCTAGCTTCTCTAGTTTTAGAATAAATCAACTAGGTTAACTAATATTTTAAACATATTATTTATTATATTTAAATGAATATGGGTATTTATATTAAAATATTAGAGTTAATCCATTTATGTATTAATGTTTCATGTAGATCTTACTCTCCATTTTGTGATAGATATTAAATTATTTAGGTTAATTATTAACATTCTCCTTTGAGTTTTAATAAAATCATGTTTTTTTTACCTTCCCCATAGGGTTAGATATATTTTCACATAACACTTATCAAATTTAATTTATTCAATTTCCTAGTGCTAATTTAATTGCATGCTCTTAGATCTAATAGTAATAGATTATTTGTGTTTTATTTTATTGACCCAAACCCTAGCGTTCTTTCAATAATTCACCTTTAGATGTGAATTTTCAAGATGTTTCAAATTATTTTGAGTTTTAAGTATATTCAAAATGATGTATAAGATATTGATTATTATGATAGTGTATATGATGATTATGATAGTGAAAATTACTTTATTGATAGGCTAGAAAAAAATGCTTTACCCCAATAGGTCTAGTGAATATATATAAATTTCATGGGTGTATTTGGTGTGTTGCATCCATTTACATAATCCATCATGATTATGGAAAGTAAAAATTTGATGGTAAATAAATAATTAATAATGGAAAAATAATTAGTCTCACACAATGAAAACTTAAAAAATATGGATTTGGAATAAAATGTGCACAAAGAAACATTTCTCTTCAGCCAATAAATATTTTTTAGAGAATGAAAAAACCCTCACAAAAAATATTAGGGATAATTTTGATTTGGATTCATGTGTATACACCTAATTTTAGTATAATGCTTATTATTTTAATGTTTTTAGTATATTTTTGTGTGTATATATAACTGGTTCAAATTAGATTCTTAATAGCACTTGTATGTGTGTTTTCATACTTATTATTCTTCTCTATTTGATACTTTGGTATTTTATTCTTATATTTTCTCTTTTTGTTTTGTTCATTTCATATCTGAAAGCATTTTTTGTGTGTTAACTTCATTATCTAGTCATTTTACCTCTAACTTGGATTAAGTGACCTATCAAAATTTTAACTTGTCCTATTATAAGATCTTATTCACTTCCTCATTTCCTTGCAATGTGTGGATCCATGTATGTTGGTTATTTTATTTTTCTCTAGTAATCTTGTTTGTAAAAATTTAATTAATAAAAATATGATAAGTTTATCTATACAAATCATCTATAAGAATTTCAATAATAAATAAGGGAATAATAAAAATAATAAGTATTTGGAAATTTGAAATACCATGACAAGGAATTCAATTTTAGGGACACTTTCTTCTTAATGAATTTTCATCAAGGGTTTTAGTTAAATATTATACCAAAAGAAGGGTATGTGAATGTTCATGTAGCTACATGTTACATAAGGAAAAGGAGGTGAAGCACTAACTAAAAATTCCATTCACATTTATTAAATAATAACATTATTTGGGTTCAAGTGTATATCACATGTAGGTGTAAGTCTTTGAAGGTTTCTCGACCCATCTTACCCTTTTCATTTTCCTCTTGTAAGAATTTTTGGTGAATTAGGCCAAGAAAAAAATTAGACAATTTAACCTATGAATCTAGGAAAGTGATTACAAAAGACTAAAAAATATTATAGTGAATCAACATAGAAAATATATATCTATAAAAGCTATGTAATAAATATTTCACACAAAAAGAACTAATTTAACACAATAATAACAAGGACAGTTTTAGTAGACAAATTTGTATCAAGGCACATTAGGTTTCATCAGTTAGGAACTGAACCCATATTTTGAGTTCTAGAAAATTAGATTTCACATAGATCATTTATGATGATTGCACAACTCAGATTCACTTCTAGATTTTATATCAAATTCTAAGTATGCTAGTTTAAGCAATTTTTTTCGCTTTCAAGTTCATTGCTTGTCAAATTATTATGTATGCTAGTTTACTATTTTTATCACATAGAGCTTTGTATAATATTTTTTGATATTTATTTATCCTATATTTACCCATTTATCATATTTTTAACCATTTAATTGTGTAATCATACCCTAGTTTAAATTTTAAGTAAAAAATCATATTATTATGTACCATGTCTTTGAATTCCAATTATGAAAATGTTAAGACCTCTAAAAATCATTATTGGAGTAAAAATGAATAAAATTTTAGTCAAGAAGATTACTTATAAAAAAATATAGAGTTGGAACAAGAAATTATCCTAAGAATTCTGAGCTAAATACTTAGAATCATGAATGTATTAAATAAGTTGCATGTCATAATTTACCCTCTCATGGATTCATTTATAAAATTTATTCTAATCTTACCCAAATTTCTATTGCTTCTATTATTACTAATGTTTATCCTACTTATCAAAATTCAATTGTTTCTAATTATAAAACTATTTCAATTTCTCAACACACTTCTTTCCATGTTTCTCCAATTTCCTAAAAAGTTTATATACCTTATTATGTGTCTCAAACTCCTTCAATGCCAATATTCCACCAATGTTTCAAAAATATCTATTTTCAAATTTTTTTTTCCATCTTATGCCACTTCTTCACCTTATGATACTATTCCAAATATAGGAATGACCGCTATGATGCACACATTGTGTGACTTGAAAAATCAAATGAAAAATATTTCTCAAGGGTCTAAAAATATAACCATTAGGGTTACTTCTAATGGTACTCTATTAAAATCATTAGATTATGAGGAATTTGTAAATCCATTTCTAAATGGATTTATAGATCCAACGTTTGATTTGTTTAATGGAAAGGGAGTATTTACCCTCATTATAGTTTTATATAAAAAAGGAATAAATTATTGAAATGTATATGTATAACAAAACATATATGAAATAACATGATTTAGATATACTCGATTGGCTAATAATAAAAATACAAAATGATAAATGAACTAAGCTAGGCAACAAAAATATGAGGTTATGGATCTATAATATGATTTTGTAAGTTTAAAATGTACTACTCCTAAAATCTAAATTGACCTTCAGATCCTCTTGCATATAATTTTTATCTATGCAGGTTCATCTTAGTCATATTCATGTCAGTTATATCCATGTATGTTACCAGAGGTTCTTAGAAAACCCTTTAGCACATGCTAATAGGGTATGGTTGTGTTAAGATGAATACATAAACACAAAAATTATAGTATTACAAGTAGATCATAGATGTACATGATTCATAGATATATTCAACTCGAACAAAAAGTGTTTTCCTAAAAAATAGATCACATTAACACATAAAATATTGCATGCAAGGAACTTAAGGAAACATAAAAGAAAACCATTTCTGAATCTCTATATTGATCTCTATATTTTGGAACATTTTTTAGTAAAATTGAGTGATATACATAGAGTTTTCTAAAGACTTTATCTCTTCACATTCTAGTAATTTTCTATAATAAAAAAGAACATTCACATTTTAAATAATTTTGATGTACAAATAGAGACATGAAAATAAAAATAATATACCAAGTATAAAATGGTGCAAAACACACACTTGTCATACTATTATGATGTATGATCCTTCAGCCCTATTATACTACCAACACTTTCCCAAACTTAAATAATTGTCTTATCTTGAGACAAAGTCATACGAAGTGTGCTACAAATTATATCTAAAGGAGTTACCTTTTATAAAGGATTACACTAAAAACATTATGCATAGTTATCACTCAAGGTGTTGTTTATTGGTTTTCACTCCTTACATATTACATAGTTATCATTTTAGGTTTTTAACTATCATACCAATATACCACCCTTATGTATTTTCAATAGACTAACATAACTAGGTGGCCACCCGTTATAGGGTTTAAACCATCCTATCCCTATTCCTAATGTTTCAATCCTATCAACTAAAAGGCTCTTTAAATTTTAAAAATTGAAGTATGCACAATACCTACATAGAAGGTTGTGGTATGTATGTCATTATAATAACTAGAGGAGTATTGATGATGATTTTTATTGAGTTAATAAAGAAGAAGTCATTGATAGAGCATATGGTGGTGCTAGTTGTTTTAGTTGAGTCACTAGATGTGAAACTATAGCCATATTTATCTAATGAAGCTCCTATTGAAGCTAGTTTTGAGGGATTAATTTGAGCTCTTGGATAATGTTTGAAATGGAGATATCCAAATGTGCCAAATAATTTTTGTACATCATCTAATCAGTGATTAATTTCTACACCATTCCAAGCATTGTATGTAATAAGATTTATCACATCATTAGATTCTCAATATCTTAATCTTCTATGATGGTGAGAAGTGCCCTAGTGTTTTACACTTATTTTTGGATTTCTTATTATAGATATTCTAGGTGATCTAAATGCCTCTACATTTGTAAGCCTATAAATGTATTATGTAGCATATCATTTTTCCATGTTTGTAGATTTTGTATGACAATATCTATTGATTCAAGTGATTGCTTGAATATGATGTCAAGTGTGTTTAAGGTAGTAGATTTATCCTCCATTACTATTTTAGATTTTTTCACTTTTTCAAACTTTGGTTTGGATTCAACCCATGAAGTGTACAATTTATAATTACAATTGAGATTCCTATGTGCAATTTGATAAGATTAGATCATTATATATATATATATATATATATATATATATATATATATATATATATATATATATAACTTGTTAATACTCCTCTAAAAGTTTAAAAATTAACTCTATATCAACCTCCATGTTATGCCCATGAATGTGAAGTTGTCACTTATGCTTATGGATTCAATATTTATGATATGTAATAAAAGAGTTGAAAACTATTTATCTTCAAACATCACTTGGTCACCCAAGACTTGAGTGACCAACATAAGGAAAGTTCTATCAATGACTTAAGGTTCCTTGGTGAACTAGAGGTGTAGGTATATGTTTTTTCATTGGAGATATGATACTTATCTCTCTAAGGTCAAAGCCTTATGTGTGATATATTCTTAAAATGAAACAAGCCTTTTAATTTGTTTAGACAAAGGAATCTGGGAAACATCAAGAGATTATTCCTACACTATTATAGCTATATCCAAACTCAAATTCATAGTCATGGTAGGTGCCTTATTATCATTTTACGTCAATAGATAAAAATTAATTCTATGAGTGGAGGTTTCAAGAACATCCCACAACCATTGGTGAGGGAGTTGTTAATTTTCTTGATTTACCTCCTCTTGTGAAACCCCTTGGGTAGACACCAATCCTGTGAAGTAACCAGTGGTTATTGGGCTTCAGATATCATACCCTTGGTTATATATTCTATTATGACTTATTATTATATTACACTATGTGTATGAATTAGATTTATCACCAAATTTTAGTTTATATTGGGCATCAACCTTTTCCTTATCTTTAACATCTACCTCTACCTTATCATTGGCATATTTATCTAGAGCTTACTTATTTACCTATTTTTCTTATCTACACAAATCTTCCTTTGATTTTTATACTTGTGTCTTAGCTAATTCCTTAGGTTAAGATTTCTTATGTTATGCTACTTACACATCTTGACTTGTGTGTTGTACATATTTCTTTGTATCTTATTCTTCTTCCTGTTAATTTTGGTTTTTTTTATATGGCACTATTTGTTGCACTTATTATTGAGCCTCTGCTTCCTCTTTTCACTTATATGAAATAGATTCTTCCTCTTTCTTCTTTTTTTATTCTTCTTGTTGCTTTCTTTATTACTCATCTTTAGTAGCTTTATGATTAACTTATTCCTTTTTCTTCTTCATTTATTCCTTGTGATCCTTATTCACATCCAAATTCCTTACATTTTTACCTCATCTTGTGCTTTTATATCTTTTTGCTAAGATGCAATGTCTTCCTATCCAAATAGTTACTCAAGCTTAAGTGGGGTCAAAGTTATGATTTATAATTGTTATTTTAAAGTAGAAGATGATCCACCACTTTGTAATTTATTTTTAAGGACTTTGACCTAGATGGTGGAACTATTACATTATTCAACCTATTTTAGGCCCAAGTTATTTCTTGTTACTAGGATACTAGAGTTAGAGCTTGTTATGATCAATCTTCATTAAATATGAGAGGATCAGTGAAAGAGTGCATGCATTCTCTAATTTATGGTGATAATCTAGGCACCATGTGCATCCTCTACTTTCATATCAAAGTTTATAGTGTATTTTATTCCTACACGATATAGTCTACACTTCTATAAATCTTGAGACTAGATATGACTATTGTGAAAAGGTCATTTTCACTCTTGATGAAAATAATTTGACTTACCTATGATTATGCTCTACCTATTTCCCTATTGTATCAACTATTATGGAAGGGGGAGGTGCGGTAATGTCAACCCATAATTCTTGTTTTACCTGGTCCAACACTTTACAAGTACACACTGCCTTATAGAAGAAAATTTCTCTTTCTTCTCCTAGATCATAGATTTCATTATCTATGTTTACAAACATAGATTGCAAAACCTCATTATATTCAATGCATAGATCTATAAGATCACATTTTGTAGTGATTTTTGGGACATGCTTGTGATCCAACCATGATTTAGTGCAATGCATCCTCTTATTTTCTAGAGTTGGTGAGGCTCTACATGATGTAAATTTTATTTAACCTACCATAGTCTAAGATAGATCTACTTCTATTTGAGGTGGTGCTTATGCCTCTACTTGTTGATGTCCTATAATTTATTATATCAATGATTGTTGTACCCCTAGAATCATAGATCATAATTATGGTACTAAATGGGTAACCAAACTTTTTTCCAATATAACTTCCACCAACACATCAAACATAGTAATGAATAAAGTAAAATATGTGATGGGTGCCTTTGAAATCTCATGTACTCTGATTTAAATTCCATCATGTAGTTTGGTCACCATAACATGTTGTAAAAGATATTAAATTGCATGTGTGTGGATATGGGGATGTGAGGTGATCATCTATAGAATTTATAGCCACCAAGTATTGAATCTTCCCAATTCTCTATAGTATTATCCTATCTTGGTCCATACAATATTAGAAAAATATATCATAGGCCAAAATTCTATGTCAAGGTTGGTTGGTCCCTTAGGTGACTTGAATTGAGGGAAGAAAATAATAAGTATCAATAATTGGTATTAAAAGTTGTGTAATGTGTCACTGACAACCTTCTCAATATTTGTAATGAGTTCTAAAACCAAAAATTCTAGAAAACTAAAATATTCATTGAGCCTTAACATCTATAGGCAATGCCAATGACACATTTTTTGGCTTGCTTGGAATTTTTAGTGGTTTTAAAAAACCACTTCATCATGCATTTTGTAAGAATTTACCTTATAGAGTTCTATAAATTCCTAGTGGGAATCCCCCTAGATCCCCTGCTTTAGTTTCCCCTCATTTCTTAGTGATTTGTTTGTGCCTTTATCTTTTAGGTCACCAAAGATTTTCTCCTCACATCCAACCTTATTTTTCAAGCCATTGTGGTTAGATTGATTTATATTTTCACATCTTGCAATAAATATATATCACCCTCATTGTATTTGATGAGAATGGTGAACATGATTTCATCTAGTTTCCCAAAGGTTAGTAATTTAATTAATCTTTCTACATCAAACCCTAGTAGTGGATATTAAATCATTAGATATTATGTTATGAGCCTTCCATGTAATACATTGTACTTATTGTAGACACATTGGTTTAATAGGTTTAGCCTAGTTTTGGTTGATATTTCACTTATTGATATAATTAATTATTATGATTTAGATGTATGATTTTGATTATCATGATTATTGGTTCCAACTAGTTCATTATTATCATGGATGCATATGCTTAAATTCACTATTGACATGTAACATATTCTGTACATAGCAGATTTTATTATTATTTTTATTTATTTTTTGAGTAAATACTACTAATGTATCAGTTGGTGGTTGTAAGAATAGGTCAAGTTAGGATCAACAGTGGACTTCAAAAGCTAGGACAATAATGGGTAGGAGTTATGAGTAGTCAGACTGATACCAATAAGTTAATTTTAAGGTGACATAAATTTTAAATCCATGGTTCATTTTAGGTCCTCTAGCTTGTTTTGTTTCATCTTTATTTAATTACTCTTATGTTGTGAGAAAATTTTGGTTTATTTCATCATTACATGTTTACAATAGTTTTTCTTATCCCTTGTTGGGTTAGTGAAATCTTTGGACATTGTATCTTTTTCCCCATTTATATTTTTGAGCTTGAATTCCTATTCATGTGTGTTGGGTGTTATAGTCCAGGGTTGGACTTAATCCCCGTGGCATGTTTTGTTTAAGGCTTTTGTTTGGGCTAACTTATTATTATTATATGGATTTTATCTACTCTTGGGCCTTAAGTTTATCTGGGTCGTGACTTAAACTAGGCATTTTGGATCTTTCACTTCAATGGGGTCTTTATGATGGATGTCATTAATGACTTTACTTGTCCATTCATGGACCTTGACCTAGACTTGTAGATACTTTGAGATGGGTGGAATAGAGGGGGCATGGTATGGGGAAGTGTATGGTTTCATTTATGATTAGTGTTAACTTTTACTCCATGCTAAAAATATGTAAGGGTCATTATTTATCATTTATTATGTGGATTGTGTCTTTGGTCTAAGGCACCTTTTATTAGAACCTTTCTAGGTGAGTTTTGTGTCAACTTTAGGGGGGATGCAAAATAAATTTATGTTAAAAAGATTTTGTATTATTATTTTATGTTGGCTATTGTGTCTCTCCAAAAAATTCACTCCCTTTATTATTTTTTTATGAATTATTAGGTGGAATCTCTCTCTCTCTCCACACAAAATATCTAGGAAAAAGTATTTTTTTATCATTATTATGAGTGGGGATAATCTTCTTAAAAAAGATTGAAACTACATAAAATATGGCAAGGCCTAAGAATTGAGGGGAGATACAGGAGAGGAGAGATTCATATATATATATATATATATATATATATAGACTAGTTGGGTCTCCCAAAGGGAGGGGCAAGATTTTATTAGGCCTTCTTTTTGAAAAGGGGGAAGGAGATTTGAACCTTGCTAGAGAGATAAACCCTAAGCCACACCATAGAAAGATGAAGGATAAATAATCCAAAGGAAGGTAACTAATAGTCTTAAAAAACAAATAACATTCTAGGGAGAGATGACAGTGAACCAGAAAGGTTGGGAAACCATGAGACTAGACACATAATGGTCTAAACCTCACCTATAAGTAAGTGATGCCTTAGATTTCATTTTATGCTTGAATATTTACTGTTGCTTTTAATTTTTGATGGTGAATGATAAAATGAACCCTTATATGCATATAAATTGACTATAGTGACTTAGACTCCATTGTTAAGTTATGGGTATTTTGAAGTTTTATTTATATTACCTTTTACCCTATTTGAATTATGTAAAACATACTCAATGTATTCCCTTATATATTAATGGGATGGAATGTAGTTAAACCAACTGGTCAATTTTTGTAGTAGGTTTATATTAGAAATGAAATAAGAGTCTCAAACTCATAATACCCAAGAACATGCTATACCATAATATATTGGTTCAAATGGATCGACTTGGGTTATTACTTTTATATTTATGATTGTAAGACAAATTTTTTGATGGAAATGTGAAACCATAATGCATCAAATTAAACAAACTTATTACTATGTTGTGCTTGTCTCCCTTCCTATTGTCTTATGGGTTATTATTGATTCAAAATTTGTTATATTTTAAAGTAACCCAACAAAATTGTGTTTATAGAAGGGTTCATAACTGCTAGGTAGTTTATACATATTATTTTATTATTTAAATTATTGTCTCTAATTTAAATTAGATTTCCCCTTTTGTACTAGCTAATGAAATTATGGAAGCCATAGCTAATGTAAATATCCATCATTGCCTAAAATTTTAAATTAATATCTATTTTGGTGTACATTAGCTTTGATCCAATTAACTAATAACCTTATTTAAGCTTAGACTACATTTTAGTGTCCATAGTTATATGGTTTTAGGTAATAAATTATCATGAATAGGTGGAATTACATATATCTAAGTTTATATACTCTTGTATACCATTTTGATTACTTTGGAAATCCTTTATTGGTTATACCTGGTTAAATGATGTCTCATATTTCATTTATATGCAATATTAACTCTCTATGTGTGAAAATAATGCAATACTGGTATAAAATACACAAACTTACTTAGCTATTAAAAAGACTTATGGATATATTAATTTTTTGGTTCTCATTCTTAAAGCATCCTCTAATTGGTTGGTAATTCATTACCAAGTTAAATGATTTTGATGATTCATTTCATTTAATGTAAAATAAGGATTGATGGTTTATAATTTAGCATTAACTCATTGCCTATGAATCTCAAAAAGTTAGCCAATGGGATTCCTAATTTGACTTATTTCACATGAATGCAAACCCTTGAATGAATGAAACTATTGTAGATTTTAGTCATTGATTCTATTATGTGTATGACTTTATAGCTACTCTTTTGATGGTTGGAAGTTTATGTTTTGTTATATGATTGTTGTCGATTTCCCCTTTTACCAGTTGGTTATGCATGTAAGCCATAAATAAGATGTTATCTTATTTTAACTTTTGTGATAAAAGGAAATTATCCCTATGAGTATCTATTCTAGCATTTTAAACTAGTTGGTTACTATTACTTACCATTATGATGGCTTTCTTCAATTATTTGATTATTTGGAATTGGACCATGGTTGTGTCACATTAATGCTCATCTCTACCTAGTAAAACCTAGATTCTTGATTCCATAATCTAACTGATGGTTGGGGTGGTTAGGGCCACCAATGGTTGGGCTCATTAGGTTTTACCTTTGGGTTAACCTTATGTAGACTCATCACTTCATTCCCTACTTGTTGGACTTAGTTCTTGTAGCTTGATTATCTCCATGGTATCTAGTATATGTATTACGTATTGATGTTTTAAAGTTGTTCCTAATAGTTTTCATGAATGTAATTAATTCTTATGTAATATTAGGCATCTCTTGAGCTTGATTTATGTGTATAATAATGTATACCACAATGTCATATTGCATTTAATACATGGATATCAACCATCCATTGATTCTATATTTATTCCACATTATAGTAATGTTGAATTCATTCCATTTTTAAGGCTACAAACTTGGTATTCTTATAGTTACATTTTGAAGTAGTGTTAGAATTAGTAGTTGGTTACACTTATATTGGTAATAGATGTTTAGTGAACCTAGATATGTACATCAATGGTATGTTGGTCCTAATTACTCCTATTTTATATTATGGAATGTTTTACATTTCAAATTTTGTCATACAAGTGTATGATTTTGATATTTGAAGCTTTATCTAATGTTGTATATATTATACATTGCCTGGATTAGGCACTACATGTTCAAATTATAAATTTTAGATTGTTATAATATTGTACATGGCTGTAAATAAAACTATATAGCTATGTATAGATGTGATAATGAGTTATATTCATACTAACATTGTTATGGAAAAATACATTAATTATTGAATAAAATAATTAAAATTAGCACTCTTATTAAGTTATGCTCATGGTGGAGTGTATCTCTTTGTGATATGATTTTACACATTTTTTATGGTAATTTAGGTGCATCATTACAAACTTAGAGTTTAATATTATGATTTAATACTCTTGTTGATTCATGGCTAGCGTATATTTTATGTTGTTAGTCGAAAGGATTTGGGTATCAAGTGAGAAGTGTTGTCTTCCTCCTTAATGGGTATTAAAATATTACTATTTTTGCCTTTAGTACATATTATTACATAATAAATAAAATACATGAAAGTTATTTAAGAAGGAGACAATTGCTTAAGATTGAATGATAAGATTTGGAAATGATTTAAAAGTATTAAGTTCAGTTGGAAGTTGTTGTAAACAATGGTTGCATTCTTATTGTTTCATTTATAAGATTTTTTTATATTAATATATGAGATGAAGAATGTTTAATTCATGTTATAGAAGAAATGGCTATTTTGAGTGTTAACAACAAGTTAATAAGGTTATTTTGCCTTATGTGGGTGCCCATGGAAGGTTACTTACCACCAATAATTTATCATATTTGGTTGGTAACAAATTATTGGTTCATTATGGTGATGACCCTTATTTCATCTAGGCTTGCATGGGTTGTGAGGAAAATGTTGAGTTGTAAAAGTGTCATTCTAATATTGATATATTCCTTAAATTTTAATGGTTGTAGCAATATTCCTTATGATGGCTTGAGGAAATTGGATAACTAAAATTATTTAATTTCCATTCAATTAATTATAGCATCCATTCATTCCTTATTGAATTAAAATATATTATATAAAAGGTATATGCTATTATTCTTATTTGGAAAAGTGTATGATGTTTTCAAAAGTTATATTAGGCAATTTTTGATATTGGCTTGGCATGGATACCTGGTGGTTGCTAGTAAAAACACCATAGCTATAATTTATTATGAATTTTCATTGATTGAAATAATGAAATTGAGAGTGTGGATTATTAATCAGTGTAATTAAGTCATGTATTCCTTAATGTTCATGTCATTGTGTTTGGTGAACCTATTGACAATTCCATGTTCACTCTTGGTAAATATGTGAAAGATATTGGTTTTGTTAAGTTATGAATTGTAGCATGATTTTTAAATGATGCCTTTGAAGATCTATTGTTTTCTCTTCATGGAATACATTATTCATATCTTATAATTTTTCAAGGACTAAAATATTATCCTTTTTGCCAATCATGTGAATTACAATTGTCCTTGATGAGAGGACATTAATTTTGAAAAATGTTGTATTGAACAAACTCATTTATATATATGTAAGCCACGTATGACTCATGAAATAATATCACCAATTATGTTATAGATGAACCATTGGGTTATAAAACAAAGGACTCAATTGGTGTCTCAAAAAGAAAACCAATGTGTACCCTTATGATATGTTTATGTTTGGTATTCCTCTTCCCAAGAAATGGCTATTCTATTACATGTATGCTTCTATGTGTGCATGTATGTCATGGTTTGTTAGATCATGGTGAGTTTATGTTCACTTGAGTTATTTTATTACCATCCTCTCTTATGTTAAGGTTTACTTTAGTTGGAATCTAGGGTGTTATACCAAAATTTTCTTTGTTGCTCTATTTGCCATTGTGGTGGATTCATGAGGGACTGGTTTTATCCTCCAAACCTTAAACCTAATTATCTTAGGATATAAATATTTTTAATTAGAATTAAGATACCATTAAACAATCCTATGATGGGTCCCTGATCTAAGTATAGATTTTGGCTATATTGGTGTGACACACACCCCAAACTATATCTTCTCTTTTTATGAAGAGATATCTTATAGAACCATTTAATAATGTGGAAACCTTGGTTATATGTCTACTACAACCTAATATGATAATGGTTAAAAGCACATGAGTGTGAAATCAATATTTTGTTGTCTCTTGACCTCAGTTGTGTGTAGGCCCATGCATGTAGCGATGTTGTGTACTCTGTAATTTAACAACTCCTAGATTTTTTTTTAAGGTTGTTTCATTGTGATTATGCTTCTTCTATTTCATTATGGATTAATATATTAACTTCAACAACATCTATGAAGTCAAATGGGTCAATATTATGATATGTGGTTTTCTTTAGGGCAATATCAATGCCCATATGGTCTTTATGTGTATCTAAGAATAGGATAAGGAAATGATATCTATCCATGGCATCAGATGTCATATCTGATGAATATTGGTTATTCATGAACTTAGTAGCAATGAATAATTCACATGTAATAAAATTAATCTAGCTTGAAACATAAAGAGATCTTGTTTAAAAATGTGTGTAAGATCATAGTGTTGTGCATGGACTTATATATAGATTTTACCATGTGTTCATACCTAACACCTTATTTTGAATGTGTTAAATTATTTTCACACCATTATATTTTAAAAATTAAATGTAATCGATCATTCATTAATTTCACATTGTTACCCTATTGGACAGATGCACTATTTTGATTGATGAGAGCCCTTGATGTGTTATGTCATTTATTTACTACTCATATTTATTTTATTATTCATCAACTGAATCTAAACCTTGATCTATTTTTATAAAAATTAAATTATTTCAAGTTTTTCATCATTAATGGATTTTTAATTACCATTATCTATCATTTTCTCATACGTTGTATACCATTACCTCATTCTTAGACTTATCTAGTGATGTGTCTCTTGAGTATTCATATGACATGTTCCTTCTATGATGACTCATTCATTTTATCACACTATGTGACTTACAATTTTTTTTGGTCCCACTAATCTATGATTTAGATATCACACTCTACCACTAAACTACAAACTTATAAATAAAACAAGAATAAAATACATTAAATAAAAACCCTAAACTACATGGTGCTACTTAACACCCACTCATGTTATTTTAGTGATATTAGATATATATTATTGGTAGTAAAGCTTACGATTACAACCATTTAACCAATTAGTAATAATGGTTCCATGTAGATCAATGAACATAATATTTTATTATTATGATAGTTCATGAATAATGTAGTCTTTTCCATATAATATGTAACTTGCCTAGAAATGCTTTGAATATGCTATCATATAATTACACTACCTATTCTAGTTGAAAATGTTTAGTTCATAGGTTGTGATCATGCCATTATTTATAACTTTGCTTATTTATCTCTTGTTTCCATTTTTATAAACATATGTTTTCTTCCATCTAGGTGATATTCATTATTATTGCATATAGAGAGTCTTGATCTCTTAGTCACATAATAATTACAATTTGTATAATAAGGATTGTATATTCTATGGTAATTACTACTTCAAGTATATAAGCTAGTTAAAATGGGGTGAAGCTTATTTTAAAATTTTAATTTGTCATGTATGCCCATAGAATCATAAGAATCTAATCCTTCCAATCATCTCTTTTTGGACATTGCATATATTTATAATCATATTATCGAGGACCTTGTTTGATAATTCTACTTATCCATTTCATTATCAATGATACACTATTATTTTATGGTGTGAAATCATAAAATCCTTCATGAGAGTATTTATAGTATTATTAAGGAAATTTTTTCTTCTATCATTGACCAAATTTATCGGATAATTGAATCTAATTTTTATATTTTCATTAATAAACTTAGTTATGTCTTTAGCACTACAACTTGGTGTCACATCAACTTTAACCCATTTAATATAATAGTTTGTCATAATGTATCATGCATGACTATGTTTTCTAGGTGTATTAATTGAATCCATAAAATCAATACACCATTATGTGAATGGTTATTCAACTAGCATAAGATTGAGTGGCATCTCATCTCTCTAATTTAGTTATCCCATTATGTGATAGATGTTGAAGTGTTTATATAGCCAATGTACTTATTGAAATAGGATAGGCCACCATATACTAGTTTTTAAAATAATTATTATAATGGTTTCTCATGTGAAATTTCCACCTATGATTCCTTCATGTGTTTCTTCAAAAAGTTGCAGTGGTTCATGTTCCAGAACTACTCTGCATAGTACTCCATCCTTACCAATTTTATTAAAAAAATCCATTGGTAATGATAAATGAAATGGCTTATGTGATCAACCTATTCTTATACCTTTATATATAATTCACATGAAATATCCATTGATATAATAAATTTACTATGTCTTGTATAATTTTTAGGAATCATAGAGACTCGAAATAAATGTGTATATAGTGATTCATCTTAAAGCTCTTCTATTTATTCTCCATTGTATATTTGATTTAGGTTTTATAGTCCCATATTATCTCTCTTAGGCTTGACATTTGGTTTGAATTATAACTCTTGAAACAACATCAATCATCAAGATATCTACCTCCAAACATGGGCTTATTTATAAGGTATCACAAATCTTGGTGATCTGTGAAGAATTAAAATGTGTTGCTAGAAGGTAGTTACTAAACTTCTACAATGTGAACATAATTATTATATATTCCCCTTCTGTAGTAATATACCTGATAATTTTTTATTTGTAAAGTGAATGAGATGATCTAATGCTCCATCATTTAGTTATGTGAGAATAACTCCTACCTTAGCTCCAAAATCATATATATGAATGCGAAAAGGTTTTCTCTAGTTGGGAAAGACCAAAAATAGGAGTTGTAACCAATCTCTATTTGATATGTATAATTTTTTCTTGGTGCTCCTTGGTCCATTCAAACATAGTATCTTTGTGCATTATTTTTTCCATAGGGTAAGATATAGTTGCATATCCTTTTATGAATTTTATATAGTAGCATGTGTGCCCTATTAAATATTATACCTCTATTAAATTTTTAAGAGGTTTCATACCTATTATTACTATGATTTTGGCTTGTTTCACCAAAATTCCATTATGGCATACTATGTGCCTCGATAGAACACCAAAAGGTGTGAAAAATAAGCATTTTTTTAGGCTTAGTGCAATGCATAGAGCTTGATACCATTCCATCATAAGTTGTAACTTAGACAAGTTTGCCTTGAACAAGGAAAAGATAACCCAATTATATAGATAGATTTCAATGATATCATGAATGGAATATTTAAAAGTAGTGACCACAACCCTAAATAACATTATTGGGTCATTATTTAATCCAAATGAAATTACTTTGTATGTAGCCGATCCCCATTATATTATGAATGTTGTTTTGGTCAATCCTTAAATATTATTAGAATATGATGATAACCACTAAACCCATCCATAAAATAATATAATTCATGTCCGACTGACTGTAAGACTTTATCTATGAACAAAATTGGGAAGTAGTCATTGATACATGAATTATTAAGTGCATTGTAATCTCCACACATTTATTTCCCAAAACTTCTTAGGTTGAAACATAATTGGTTTAACCCAATCTACCTTTTACACTTTATATATAGTGCCTACATCTTTCATCTAATCTAATTTATCTTTTAAATTCAAACTCATGTTGGCATTTAGATTTTATGGATGCTTATTCATAGGCCTCACACACTATTTTAAATTTATGTGCATTTATCATATCAAATAATCTATACCCTTTACTTATGTGAATTTTATTGGGAATATGTCTTGATAATCTTATAAAATCTAAAATACTTATGAAACCTCATTCTATGCCTAGTAGTCTCTTAAAGTTGTAATCTTGGGTTCAGATTATATGCTAATGTTCCAAATAAATTTCATTAACATCTCCTAATATATATTTTTAGATCCACTTGGAATTGACTCTCATAGAGTTTTATGCCCTTCTAATTTTTAAATATTTATATTATGCATCTTAGCATATTTAGTTCATTTTGAAATGTTGGATTCAAGTGGCTATACATCTCACTCAAGTTTAAATAATCCCTTAAAATATAAGTCCTCATCATTATCATTCTACACTGTCATTTCTACATCATATGCAATCTTATTGCAAGTTTTAATAAAAAGTTACTACTTTTATTTGTTGGTCTTGTAAGTATGGATCACTATATTCAAATATCTAACTACTTCATGGTCCAAATATGAATCTATCATAATACTTAAATCTTCCTATCACCCATAACATAAACACATTTTAAAATTGTTCATAGTTTTATACACAAGGGGATTCTCATCCTCAAATACAAAAGTATGAATGAATTCTTATTTTACTTGATGTCAATTCTTCATCTCTCATCTAAATTCCTAATGCATGTACTAAGCTATCATAAGTGATACCAAAATATAACTAAATACATGTACTCAATATTTAATTTTAACACCCTACATAAACAACCATATACACACTTATTAACATGAATTTATAGGCACTTTCCTTCTTATAAAATGGCCACTATTACCTAATAATAGGTGGTATTTGAATTTGAGTGTGAAACAATTTGAAAGAATCATCCCATTGTACCTAATTTTTTTTGTGAACTACCCACCAAGTCACAATAGTTCCTTTCAATGCATATTTAAATGTGTTCACTCTCTAAAATATGTTGGCCATATGATGTTACAATCTAATGATGAAATGGCTCAAATATATAGTTTAAAAATATTGAGTAAATTGATGTTTGATGGTGAAAATCATTTGAAATAAATGCACCTAATAATCTCCTCACACTAAGTTTAACATGTGCATATTAGAATTACCATTGATGGAAGAGATTTTCCAAGGCAAAAGGAATTATATTATAGGTTTAGTATATTCCATATCTGTCACATGTACATTATACAAAAAACATAATTCAAATGTTATTGGTGATCACACTAATGGTGAATTGTGGTGTTGTATTTGAAACTGTGAAATGGGTACCTTAGTTCTTATAGGTTTATTTATAAGTTATTATGTTAATTGCGACAAATATTAATTCTCCTATTTTTAGGTAAAATAATTGGTATTATTTAGCTCACATTTTATTTTTCTTATGTTTTTTACCCACCTTAAACTAACTATTATTTCTATAAGCATAAGGTGAATATAGTTCCTTAGGTATAAAATAGTGCTTACTTTCACTTTTGTTTAGGGGAATAATAATTATTTTATTCCCTTGGTGTTTCTTCATCTAATTATTCATTGTGTTAATGATCATATAACCATCATAATCCCACTTCTTCCCAATCAACACAAGATAATGAATTTAATTAGTCTTCATATCAATCACCTCAAATTATCCTCATAGGCTTAGGTATACAAATTGTATTTCTACATGTTCAAGATGACCAATAGGTTATACCCTACAATAGTTTGTGAGGCTTATATTTATTGGAATATAGCTAATCGATAGTCATCTAATAGCCTCCAATGTAGATCAGAGGATCATATTGACTATGTTCCCAAATTTGAATGCAACATTTGGTATCTCATACCTTACCAAATCAATATCCATATAGGAGTTAATGTCTCATGGCTTCTTAGTTTTCACATACCATACTACATTATGAGTGTGATAATGACCCCTATGAACACTCTAACAAGTTATGTAGAAGTTTTTAAATATTTTTTGATATATATATTCATTATACATAGTACTTAGAAGTTTAATAATATTGATCAATGCATTGACTACTCCATCTTATGTCATAATGCACACAATTTTACCATATATATGCACATCAATAACTAAAATATCACCTTCTAATGTATATTTATTTTTTATAGAACCCAATTTACTTGGTACATCAAACCCCTTTCATCAGATGCATATATTTATCCTATTGAACCTTTCTAATTCTTTATTTTTGTGGCATTTCTAAAGGAGGTAATCCCTATTATGCATGATGTTGTCAAGTGACTACTTATAGGAATGTAGGATCCTTAGGGTTTGAATTAATAAAATTAACATTTCACATGAGATTTTCTCTTCCCTTCTCTTATAATGAAAAAAATCCTCTATATGGTATTGTTTTAAAACTCTACAATAAATACAATACATTTGCCTCTGAGGATTTGTGGGATAATTATATGTGAATTGGTTATACTTCCCACATAAATAGTAGATAATTGGTTATATTTCCTATAATTCACCCTAAAATCAACCCCCTTGGTATCCACCTAAGTGGTATCATCTACACCCACCTCATCTTTGTTGGAAGACCCAACTTGTATGTTGTTATCACCCATATCCTCCTTGCCTCTAAGGAGAACCCAAACCTTGTTGTGATCCATTATATCCCCCATACATTCCTTGGGGAGAAGATAGAGTTGATCTTATTTGATAATATTGTTATTATGGAGATGGAGGTATACATCCCACTTGATATTAATGAGACTATGGAGCCTATGATGTTTATCATGTTAGATCCTATGGTTGATACTTTGGTGAAGTTGGAATCCATCTAAGAATAGTTTATGTCATAGTAGTCATGTTTACATATGCACTTGATATCCCTAGATCTGTAGTGGTAATCTATTATGCTACAACTATAAAGACATTATTAGTTATGTCATCCTTAATTCTTGAAATTATCAATAATTCTTATCATTGTGCTTGTACAACTTGTAAAATTTATAATACAAAGAATGAGACTATTAGATGTATTGTTGTAATGAATGAAATTTTTTAGTCACATGACCACTACACATCAAATTTCACAAAATTATGTCTTAACTTTAGGGAATTAATTTATATAGTGACATTATTTTCCATATTCCTTGCACTAGAGACCTAATTTAAGAATGTTACTTTCATGTAACTTATTCATATTCCATAACACAACATTTAACTTTACATCCATATTCACAATGGGTTGAGGGATATCTCCATATTATTTTATTTGTTCCACATAAAGATTAGATGTTTGGGAATACACCTTATTATCAAATTGAGTTTGAATAATGACAAAATTAATCTAAGGGTACATGCCTTATAAAAATCATGTTTCCTTATATTTATCCTAAAATAGGAATTTTTCCATGTTTACTACATCAAAATATCTATGATCTAGTCTTACACTAATTCCATTTACTAAATATATTTCATGTCTTGGATCATTTAACTCACACACTTATTTACTTTAAAAACCTATTATAGTTAATCATTAATGCATCATGTCCATAAATCAATCTTGGATTGGATGGGATAAAACACACTTACACTTCCGATTGGGTGAATATAATTGTTAACTAGGAGCATGACCAATATGAGGATATACTAGACCTGATTAGAGAATCACTTGTCACAAAAAACCATGTAAGATAGGGTTCTAAAGCTTATAGTCTAACACAATCACATAACAACCCTAAAAGAGTCCTATGATATAATATTTCACTAATCTAATAATAATAAAAGTAAATCTAATCTAGTGCACACCAAAGCTTGTGGCACAAAGTGGGGGTTAGTAAAGTAAATCAATCGAAACATGTATATGGAACTTAAAATAAAGTAAATATGAGTAACACCATAATACATGAATTATGAAGAGTAATATTATTTGAGCCAACACTTATGCTACTTCTATCTACTAAAAGATAAGAGAACAAAGTTAGAATATACATACCTGAATGTGAACCCATCGAGACTCAATCTTTCCCTTGGTCAAAGGGGCTTTTCAAGAGGTTATTTTGGTTCATAAGGGTCACTTTTTTAGGCCAAATCATCAAAGACCTATCCATAAGACTAGATTCTTTAAAGTAAGAAACCTAAACTAAGTTTCCTCAAGTAGAATGGTAGAAGAGCATATTATGAAGAAGCATGCATGAATAATAAATCTTGATTGCATATTCTAATAATAACCAAAATTACCTTGTATATATGGGTGAAACTTACCCTAAAATTATTCAAGAACGTCAGCTATGCTAGGTTGACCTAGTTGACCTAGCAAGTTTTTTGGCTAATTCACTAGGCCTATGTTAGGTCAGTTGGGAAGATAATAAACAAAAAGAGAGAAAATGTCCATAAATTGTAATAGGTCAAAGAGGTCAACCTAGTATGTTGAACAATTCAAAAAGGTACCAAACAAGGAAATGAAGGATAGAAAGAGGAAAAAGATTAGAAGACTATGCAAGGGAGGATAAAAAACTTAGGGAAAGGTTATAGAACTAGTTATATTGGTAATAATGTGAGTAAAAGGGACAAAAATCATATGAATCACCAAAGGTATACACACCCATTTATTAATAAACCCCTTAGGGCAAGCACTCAAAGAGATTGAGTCTCGATAGGTTCTTGCAAGATGTAAAGCATTAGTAATTGATAAAATTTAAAAATATTATGTGTATACATATTCCCAACTCGAAGCTCTTCACGTGTCACTAAGGTGTAATAGGGGATGGTGATTTAATAAATAACATAAGGACACACATAATGATGATGCTAAAAAAAGTTGCAATATTTTACAAGAATAAAATAAATAAAAGTAAATGAATTAAAGGGAAACTAATATATAAAGTAAATAACTAAAAATTAAATGCATTATGTACCTTGACTTACCTTTTATCATAGGATGGTTGTTTGATGTGCTGTTAGTTTTGATTGTGTAGGGTATAAATACTAATTTAAAAAACCCAAGAATACAAAACTAAAGAGCAAACCAAACAAATGAAATACAATCCAAGATAGTTGGTGGTATGAGGATGGGATGTACTTGAGAAATTTAACAAGCTAGGGTAATAGGTGATATGTTAGACCAAATGGCCAAGTCAAACAAATAAGAGTAAATCAGGTAGCCAAAAATCCAAGGCTACTAAAGACCACAAAACTCAGACAAGATATCATAAAGTAAGAAAGGCAAACTCACCAAGTCAAACTAAGGATACATGTCAAAAAAGATGGAAAAATAAAAATAAATGGTAAAAAGACTAACTAAAAATAAAAAATGGTAATACAACATTGATGAGTGTGTATTAACAATCCACATCTCAATCATCAATGGAAAAAGGAGCATAAAAAGGGGAAAACAACATTGTCAAGTGAGCAGTAACAAACCACATCTCACTCAAAAATGGAAAAAGGGTATGAACTTAGGTGTTCATAATAGCAAGATAGAAACATCATGATAAAGTTAAAAGGAAAGTAAATTAAGTTTAGTAAATGTAAAGTGATATAAATAAAATGATCCAAAGTTTCTCAAACATGTTGTTTTTCACTAAGGATAGATAAAACTGAAACAAAGTAGTGCTATCATGTTTTTAAGATATGAAGAAGAAGGAATTAGAGAAGAAGGGAAAATAGATTTGGAATCATAATTTATCTATAAAGGGGGTAAAATAAAATGGGTGGAGGAGAGAATGAATGGAAAACCAAGGTAGAGGAACTATTTATCAAATTTAAGACACTCAAATTAGGTTTGTCAAAACAAGAGGACTATCGACCTTAAGAAATATGACAAACTTTTCTTAGTGACACAAGTCTTGGGTAAATAAATGGAGTATATAGATAATCTCATGAAGGCTATATGCATGAAAATTAAAATGAATCTACCTCCCCATGATGTGTTCCCTTCTCTTTAGGACCCCTTAGAGATTCTTTAGTCTACTATGAAGATTGGGTACTTGCATGAGAAATTAGGTAGCATCATATATTTTTTTTAAATCACCTATTCCAATCTACTACCCTACAGTACCCCAAAGGAATTTGGCCCTATGTTAAGATGAATATGGAGTTTGAGATTTTATTGGAGATAGGAGATATGATTGTAATAACATATTTTTGTGTGAATTTGACTTTTGAGATTTGTATGTTTCCTTTTGGATATTATTGCCTTTTATTATCAAATTATTTGGATTTTAACTTTATTTTGATGGATTTTTCTATTCCTCCTCCTTATGGATTTGGAAAATGGACATGGGTTCTAAATATGAATTACATTTTAAAAATTGGGACAAGGTTTCTAAGAGAGAGAAATTCAAAGAGCATGGGGTCTAAGAGTCTCAGAAATTTAGGTGAAATAAAAGTACTATCTTGACTTTGACCTTGTTTTATCCATTAAGGAGATGAAAGAAAAGGGGAAATCAAGATGAATGACACATATAAAAATTAAAATTTCTTAAAATTAAAAAAAATGTGACAATGGGCAAAAAAAGATACAATGATAGTAAAGTGTGATTCCTTATCATGAGAAAGAGGGAAATGGAAGAAAACATGCTAACATAGATTGTTTGCAAATTCCATCTAGAAAAAGAAGCAAAAGATAAAGTTTAAGAACAAGGATCAATAAGATGAAAAGAATGGTAATTTTATGAGGAAGGTAGAGTCCTATCCATAGTCTTAAAAATCAACTCATAAAAGAGAGACCCATGAGGGTGCTAATAATCAAAATAAAAGCAAAAAGTGATGGAGCCTTTGTAAAAAGCACCTCATAAAAGAAAAACACAAAGGATTCAAAAATAACATTAGAAAGCAACAAAAAGAAAATGAAATTAAAATATGGAGGTTTTGTGAGGAATGTCAAGTCTTATATGTGCTCTTACAAAGCAACTCACAAAATAAAAACCCAATAGGTGTGAAAATTAAGAGAAAATGCAAGAAGATAAAGAAGACTATGGTAGATCAAGAAACCAAAAGACCAAAAGTGAGGATTAAAGGTTTTAAAAAGGAAGGAAACTATTGTAGAGGGAGAGACCAATGCTTAAGTAACCTAAAAAAATTATTATAAAGATATATACAGAAAAAATGAAAAGAAGGAAATGTTTAGGCATAACACTTTTTAAGGAATTGAGCATTGTGGGCTCTTTGAAAACATGTCCTTCATTAGTTTGAAGAGGATAATTGATTGGACCAAAAATTTCTTTGACTAAATATAGGCCCCACCATTTTTGGGCATATTTACCTTATTTATCATGGGTGTAGTCTAGTTTAAGGACAAGATCACCAACATTGAAAGTGCATACTTTAACAGATTTATTATGTTATCAAGTGATGAAAGCCTTGTATTGGTGGTTATGTTGTAGTGTAGAAATATGATGTTCATCAAGAATATTAAGGGAATGAAGGTGAGATTCATGTAATTCTTCATTAGGAATAATTATATGAAAATATATACGTAGAGAGGGAAGCTCAACTTCTAATTGAAGGACCAAATCAAAACCATAGACTAACAAAAATAGAGTTGCCCCAGTGGCAGTACAAATGCTAGTCTAATAGACCTAAAGTACAAGGTAGAGATGAATATGCCAATCTATGTAGGCTTTACGAATTATCTTTTGATGAATTTTGTTAGTGGCCTTAGGTTAACCATTGCATTATAGATGATAAGGCATGGAAAATTTGTGATTGATTTTGAATTTGGTACAAAGTTGTTTAACATGTTTATTTTTTAAATTACCACCATTGTCTAAAAGGATAGTATCAAGAACATCAAAGTAGAAAATAATTTGGTTAAGAATGAATTTTGAAATGGTAAGATTGGTAACATTAACAAAGGGCATGGTTTCTACCCATTTGGAAAATTAATTGGTATTGGTGATGATAAAGGCATGCCCATCTTGGGAATGAGGAAGTTTACCAATGATATTGAATCCCCATGTAGAAAATGGCCAAGGAGATTTGATAGTTTAAAAATTGATAGGATGTGAATGGATAAAATCATTGTGACGTTGATAAGGATTTCATGTCTTAGAAAATTAAATTTCATCCTTTTCAAGAGTAGGCCAAAATTAACCCATACATAGGAATTTTCATGTTTTAGCATGTCCATTATAGTGACCATCATAATGCCCCCATGTGATTGCTTAAGTAGAGGAGGAACCTCATCTTGCATAACACAATAGAGAAAGGTATTTTTAGAGTTGTGATAGTAAAGGATATTATGTTGAAATACATAATTTAAATCTTATTTATGAATGCATGTATTTTAATGAGAATCTAGATCATGAGGATAAGTTTTATGTTCTAAGTATTAAATGATATCTTGATACCAAGGAATTTGTCTACTAGTCATAGCCTTGATGTGACAATAAGTGAATTAGGTGGTTAGATAGATGATGGATATTTTTTGATTTGACTAATAAAATAAGGATTAAAAAGAACTTGATGAAGATGAAAGAGATAAGATGAAGAGGCAAGAGAATTAGCAATGGAATTTTGGTCTTGAGGAATAGGCTCGATAGTGAAAGAGATAAATTCCTTAACAAGAATGGTTAAAAGTTGATGATAGGTAATGAGGTTCTCACTTTTACATTGATAATAACCATTAACTTGATGAAAAATGAGCTAAGAATCTCCTAAAGCATGAAGATATTTGATGTCTAGATCAAGAGCAACTCTCATGCCTAATATAAGAGCTTTGTATTTAGCCATATTATTGGTGACATCAAAGGTAAAGTGAAAATATAAATTAATGATATTACCAAGAGGACTAGTGAGAATTTAACATGCCATAACTCCTTTAAGGAATTTATCACCATCAAAGTGGAGGGTCCAAGTATCCTCATGCAAGTCAACATTAATTTCAAGGAGCTCCTCGATAACTATCTTTGATTTAGTAGTACTGGAGGGAGGGGAAGATTATTTAATATTATTGACTTCAAGTCAATATTAAATTTATGAAAATAATCTTTCAGGGATATATCTTGATTAAGACTTTTAATGAAAAGGATATTGTCATTGAGAAGGTCATCTTGAAGTAGATAAGTTGCCAGAATGGGAACTGTGGCAAGTTGGTTAGTTATGACTTGCCCTTTAATAAATTTTTGTGTGGTGATGTAGAGATCGAATCCCATAAGTAAGACCATCTATTTGCCAAATTTATCTCTAGGAAGAAAGGCTTTGGAGAAGAAATAATGAAGGGGGTTAGAATGAATGATGACATAAGTAGTTTGGTATAGTATATAATGATGAATATTTTCATTTACAAAATAGATAGGAAGGCAATCATGCTCAACTTTGGTATAACATGTCTCATAATAAATGAGGCCTCAAATAATGTAGTAAATAGAATACTCTCTTCTTATATCATCTTGTTGGGTAAGCATTGCCCTAATAGAAATAGGTATATAAGAAGTATAGAGGATTAATGGTTTATCATTGGAAGGTGGATGAAGTGTAGGTGGATGAAGTAACGATTCTTTCATATTATCGAAGGATTTTTTATATGGATCCATCTATTATAAAATTTTACCTTTCCTAAGAAGGGAATTGATGAAGTGAATGTGATAATCCATTTCAGGGATAAAGCATCTAATTTACCCAAGTTTTCAAAAATAATTTTGAATATCAAGAATAGATTGAAGAATGGACATGTTAAAAATAGCACTAATTTTGGCTGGGTCAACATTGATGTCATAGAGAGAGACTAAGAATCCTAAAAAAATTATAGATGTGACTATAAAAACACATTTGAAAGGATTAAGTCTAACTTTGTATTTAAGGAGATAGTAAAAGATGGTAGCAAGATCAGAAAGATGGTTATTATGGTGTTTGGATTTAACAATTAGATCATCCACATAAGTTTCAACAATTTTATGGATGAGATCAATAAATATGTGAGTCATATCATGATGGTAAGTGGCTCTAGAATTTTTAATCCCAAAGGGAATGTTGACATAACAATATGTGCCCCATTCTATGGTGAAAGTAGTCTTATGTTGGTCCTTGGGAGTGATATGAATATGATTGTATCTTGAGAAGCCATCCATAATAAAACATGTTGTAACTATTCATGGAATCAATGATGGCATCTATTGAAGGTAAGTGGAAGTTTTCCTTAGCACAAGAAAGATTAAGGTTGTGGAAATAAATAAAAATGTAGATGACCATAGTGACCTTCTGAATGGGAACAATGTTAGAAACCCATTTGGAATAATCCATTGGTTTAATGAATTTAACATCTAGTAATTTAATGATTTCCTTATGAGATAGATTAGTGACTTTAGGTGGGAATTTTCATTGCTTTTGATGCATTATTTTATCATCAAGATAAGTGATGATGTTATGAACCACAATATTAGGGTCAATTCCAAGCATTTCTTAATAGGACCAAGTTAATGCCTCTTGATATTTATCAAAGAATAAGTTAAAGCTGTCATGCTCAGATGGTGAGAATTCTTGAGAAATTATGATTGGTCAAGGAGAAGATGGGGTACCATATTTGATATGAGTTATTTTCTTTTTAATCATGGAATTACTATCTTGAAACTGGTAAGATGTGTTAGGTAAGGCAGAAATTATATTTGTTTTAGGATCAATGCTAGCGATAAAGTTATTAAATTAAGGAGTTTTATTCATGAAATTTCCATGATTATGATGTTATCAAGGAAGTTGAGGTTCCTAGGTATGAATTAAATCAAAAATAGCTTCATCACTAGGCAAGGTAGGAATAGGACCATGGTATTCAAAATCTACTTTAAGATCTATAATTTTATTGCCATGGTGATCATATTTAGAATGAATCTGATGGACATCAGTTGCTTTGGCATCTAGTGTAATTTTGGAAGTAGATGAAGAGGATGGATTCAAAGAATTGAGAGTGTTGATAGATTCAATGTTAGAAGAAGAATTTGAAGAAATGATAGGATCCACAAGAGGTAGAGAAGATGTAGGAGTGTATGTATGTTAAGAAGGTTTAAGTTGTTCTACCACCCAAGGAGTATTGATAATTGGAGAATTAGTGGGAGGTACATGACCCTAAAAATATAAGTCATGGTGTGTAGATATGGTATGTACATCCCAATTGAAGACATGAAGTTGAGATAAAATATTTTTATAGTGCTAGACATCCAAGTGTTGAGAGTGATTTTGGGCCATAATATAGTTGTCATCATATGTTGGAGAAATTGTACATGCTTGAGAATCAGGGGGAGTTTCAAAAGTTGAAGTACCAATGTTGCTAAATGTATGAGGGGACATGGTGAGAAGATATTGGAGTAATTTATCAACTCTAAAATCATTGTAAGTGAAGGCATATTCAGGTAAAAATGGATCCTAATCATTTCTTCAAGGGGGAAAATTAGTAATCTCATCCATGATAGGAAAAATATGATATCAGGGTAAGAGAGAAGGATGAAGAAAATCCATAATATATGGGGGTAGATTCTTAGTATTGCAAGTGTAATGTAGTTCATTGGGATCATCATCATTAGAATCCATAATATTAACTTGAAGATCAGGATTCATGTTGATGAACTCAGATAAACCATCACTATTGATTTTAGAAATTGTAGGAATTTGATATTGAGACTTAGGATTGGGAAGCTAGATGCTCCATGGGTTGGGATCAGATTCATGTTTATAATGTTTTCCATTATGTAATAATTTAATACAATGACTACTAGAAGAGGTGATGGCCCTCATCTAATGAGTCCATGGATGACCAAGAATAAGGTTACAGGATAAAGGAAGATCAAGGACCATAAGCTTGGTTTTGACAGTCTTAGGTCTAATGGTTAATGAAATATAAATATATCCAAGTGGATTTTTATTAATCTTGTCAAACACATGACAAGTAAGATGGGTATGTTTAAGATGATCTTTGTTAAAACCAAGTTTTTGAATGAGCCATAAGGATGTGACATTAATACCAGAAGCTTTGTCAACTACAAATTTTTGGATAAGGGTGGTATTAATGGTTACTTTGATAAAGATAGGTGGATCATTGGTGCAAAAAATAATTTTATCATTGATCATGTCCTCTTCAATAAATTCAATATAAGGCTTAGAAGAAGGACACATAGTCTAAATGGTATTGACATTAGCTAGTTGAGAATCAATAGAAGTTGGTTATTCATCTAGGGAAGATGGATCTTCAATTTATTTAAGTGGTTGCATAATAAATTTATAATGATAAGGTAAAGTGAAAACCAATTCCATAAGAGGAACCTTACAAGGCATAGAATTGAGTTATTTAAGAAAATTACAATGTGATTTAGAAGAACGAGAACAAGGTTTAAAATGTAAATTGGATTTAGGAGATATAGATGTGGTGGGAGGATTGGAAGGAGTAAGTTATTCCTTGGGTGCTTTCAAATCATCCTGAGCGGTACTAGTATCTTTAAGAAATTGTTCTTCTAAAGATGGTTTCTTAGGCTTAGTAATAGGATCTTTGTGGGCTAGTTTATGATAATAATTAACCTTATAAATGTTGACATTTTGAGATTTGTTATAATGTAGGTCATAATTGGCATCAATGGAACAAACATCATTGATATTTGATTGATTATTATTTAAAGAATATTTTGGATTATTAGAAGTAGAAGATTTAAAGTTTTGTCATTTTTGAGATGCAACAACATAATCTCAATGATTAAGTTTGATCATAGTCTCATGGTTGAATGAGTCACCAAGAATATAAGAAACATCACATTTAGTGATCCCTCTACAAGATTCATGAGAATACCCAATGTCAACATAGAACCAACATAATAGATTGGGATCATACCACTTAGGAGGAGAATTGGGATTAATGAAAGGCTTCAAGAGTGGTAAAAATTGTTGCATTTATTGAACTGAAAGAGGTGTGTGAGATGGCAAAAGAACATCATATTTGATAACTCTAGGATTAGTTTGGGAAGTATTGCTAGTGATAGCATTAGATGTTTGAAAATAACCTTTAATAAGTTTATGATTGGGTTTGAATTGCTTCATAATAAAGTTTTGACACTTAACTTGGTCAAGAGTTTCATTAAGAGTTTGAGGAGCAAAGGTTAAAACCTTATATTGAAGAGTGGGAGTAAGAGTGGTTATAAAGAGTTTGAATAAATTATTGTTAGTCATATTATGATCGACTTTATGAGCTAAATATTTCCATATTTTAATAAAGTCATGAGCCAATTCATTAGGATATTTTTAGCATTTATGAAGTGACTAAGATAATTTTTAAGAACATAATTATGTTGAAACTCTTTAAAGAAAGGATTAATCAGATCTTCAAGTTGACAAATAGAATGTTGAGAAAGTTTATTATACCATTTTAATACATCACCAATGAAAGTTTTGAATAATAGCTTAGTTGTGGCTAATGTATTAGTTTGGATCCATTTTTATAAAGGTTACAAAAGGCTTTGAGGAATGAAACAGGGTCTTTACTCCCATCATATTTGATAGTTGGAGTTATGTTACCAATATCAATGGATATAATGAAGGGAGCTAAATGATCATTTTGAATGGTTTGAAGCATCTTGTTATTCATTATGGGTTGAGGAATAACATTACTTGAGGCATCCATAAGAGGTTGAGGAATATAATTAGGATTATTTTGAGGATTAAAAGTTAGAGGTTGATTAGCCACATTGATTAAGTGTTGTTGAAGTTGCATCATTTGGTTGGTATTAGAGTTTTGCATGATGTTCATTTGTTGAATGACTTGAGCTAAGAGTTGGGTTTTATCAAGAGGTGAGTTAGTGTTGGTTGGATTAATCTAAAAATTAGTGTTAGGTGGAGGATTATTAGGAGGGTTATTAATGGGATTGTTAAAGATATTTGTATCAATCAATCCCACATTGGTTTGGAGAGTTTGATAAGTATCCTGATAAGTATGGAAAGGATTAGATCCATCAACTTCATCTTGAGTTATTATTTGCACCATGTTATATTTCATAGATGAAGGAGGAGAAGATGTGCCCCAAGAGTGATGGTTATCCTAAGAGAAAAAGAGAGGAAGGAATGATCATCCCATATAGTAACTAAATGGATTTAGGTTGTCCAAAAATATTATGATAGGAGACCTCATTTGACTAAATAGATATGAAAAAGATGCAAAAATAGAGAAATGGGAAATTAGATTAAAAAATAGGAAAAAAATGAAATAGAACTAGGTTGACCAGATTGACCTAGTATAAGAAACAAGGCTTGTAGACTATACTAGGTCGACCAAGTCAATCTAGTGTAGTGCATAAAAGCCAAAAAAGTACAAGGCCAACCAAGTCGACCTAGTATAATGAATAGGTAAGTGGAAAATATTGATAAAAAGTTTGTAAATGAAACAAGATAATTTTTAACTAATTTATGAAAGTAAGTATAGAAAAGAAACACAATCAAATGAATTGACACTGACTAATTAAATTAATGTACATAAAGAAAAATATTTCACTAAAACTAGCTAATGCAATCTTTTACACACATAATTTGATCAAAGAGCAAGAAAAAAACTTGAAAGCAAAGCTAGCTACTTGTTTAACCTAGATGTTTGATTAGATTATTAAGAATGATTTTAAGTGTAAAGGGAGATTGGCTATAAGCAAGGTACCAGATAGAAATCTAAGGATGGTTTTAGGTAAGTTTAGGATAAAAGGGACTATAGTGGCAATGATACAGGCTTAGTATTGGGTCCTACCCCTCAATTCACACACTGTAGTGATAATGGTGTCATGTGCTTAGCTAAAATATACCATTAACCATGATTTATACTTGATCAAAGAATCAAGTTAGCTTCCCCCCTTGGTGATGAAATACAAGTAGGTTGGTTTGGGTAGTCAATGTTTAAATTCTTTTTTATTTTTATGTGGTTTGGCTATGTGCTCAAAAGAATAGAAATAGTGAAACTAAATGATTAATTGAAAACTACCTAATTAGACTATGTGAGCTATTCTAAGCATGGAAAAAAATAAAAAGAAATATGTGATTAACATATATGGTTTATTCCAAATTTTAAATAAGGTATAATTGAGAAACTATATGGACAATCATATAGAATAGGGTCAAAAGGGCCAAACCTATACTATGTAAGCAAAGTTTGAGAATGAATTAGGTTGGTCAGGTTGACCTAGTTATTTCATAACACATAGAACATAAAACTAGGTCCATAGGGTTGACCAAATTGAATGAGTAGGGGTAGTTTTAAAAACTACAAAATGTGAAAGGAAAGTATATAAATAAAAATATATAGTGAAGTATAAAATCACCTAAGTGATTTAGAGATGAAAATAGAGAAGATTTTTTATCAAGAACCTTAGAGAAAACTACCAAAAACCTACAAACTGGGTTGAGATGGTTGACCAAACAAACATAAACCTACTGAAAAAGTTCTAAAAATGCACTAGATTAACTTGATTAACCTAGTTGACTGAACCAAAAGTCTAAAAAAAATAAAAAAATGTATTGGGTCGAGCTGGTCAATTTAGTTGTCTGAAAAGAGTTTTGTAAGTTTTTAAACCTATATTGGGTCAAGCTGGTTGCACCAATTGCCTATTCCTACAAACTTATGCATAGAGATAAATAAATTAGGCTAATAGGTTCAATCCATCATATTAAATATATGATAAAAATAATGATGAATAAAAATGAAATAAGTGAAAAATTTTTTGCAAGGGTTTGATTCATGTCATGTTCACTAGAATGTATGCAATCAAAAATGCATCATGTCCATAAATCAATCCTAGATCAAATTGGATAGATCACACCTACGCTTTTGATTAGGGGAATATAATTGTTAATCAAGAGCATGACCAATGTGAGGATCTTCTAGACCTGATTAGGGGATCACTCATCATAACACACCATGTGAGATAGGGTTCCAAAGCCTATAGTCTAACACAATCACATAATAACACTAAAAGAGTCCTATGATTTAATATTTCACTAATCTAATAACAAGAAAAGTAAATCTAATCTAGTGTACACCAAAGCTTATGGAACAAAGTGGGGGTTAGTAAAGTAAAGCAATCAAAACATGTATAGGGAACTTAAAATAAATTATGAGTAACACCCTAATACATGAAATATGAAGAGTAATATTATTCAAGCCAACACTTTGCTACTTTCATATACTAAAAGAGAGGAGAACAAGGTTAGAATATAATTACCTGAATATGAACCCATTGAGACTCAATCACTCCCTTGGCCAAAGGGAATTTGTAAGATTTTTTTTTGGTTTATAAGGATCACTTTTTTAGGCCAAAGCATCCAATACCTATCCACAAGACTAGATTATCTAAAGTAATAAACCTAAACTAAGTATCCTCAAGTAGAATGGTGGAGGAGAATATTGTGAAGAAGTATGAATGAATAATAACTCTTTATTTCATATTCTAATAATGACCAAAATGACATTTTATAAATAGGTAGAACTTACCCTAAAATTATTCAGGAACATTGGCTATGCTAGGTCCACCTAGTCGACCTAGCACAATTTTAGGCTAACTCACCAGGTCTATATTAGCTCTATCAGGAGGCTAACAAAAAAATAGAGAAAAAATGTCTACAAAGTGAATTAGGTTGACCTAGTATGCTAAATAGGCTAAAAAGGTCCCAAACAAGGAAATGAAGGATAGAAAGAGGAAAAATACTAGAAGACTATGCAAGGGAGGAGACATAGCTTAGGGAAAGGTTTTATGAACTAGTTGGATTGGTAGTAATGTGGTAAAAAGGGACAACAATATTACAAAGCACCAAAGTTCTACCCACCCTTTTCTTGGTGCACCCCTTAAGGCATGCACTTAGAGAGATTAAGTCTCGATGGGTTCCTACAAGATGTAAATCATCAATAATAATTAAAATTTGAAAATATTATGTGTATATAACTACTAACTAGGCTTTAATATCATAATTTATTTTTTAGATGAACTCCAAATATGATCCTATTTAAATCTCTTATGATCTCATACTTTACTTCTTCTACAGTTATATTTTTGGTTTGCCACTTCATCTCAAAATTTATAAGATACTCCTCAAAGTCAATAAACCCATCATGTGGTGTTAATGTGACAAAAACTACTAGATTTAATGTCATACTCTTAGTATTAACACTATAAATTGGTGGTGGTGGTAGTAAACTCAGCTTGTGAAAAGTTAATATTTGGTGAAACTTGAAATCCCACCTTAATTAGTGTCTTCCTAACTAGAAATTTATTTTTCAAACTATATTTCACAAACTTATTTATAAAAGCATCAAAATAGACACTTTTTTTTACTAATGTCTACACCTTTTATTCTTTTTAATGATAAATTAGGCACAGGGGATGTGTACCCTTGAAGTGAATTATCCATGTCTACAACTTCTACTATAGTGAAACTTGAACTTGATTTCATCATGTGATGTTACATAAATTCTTCTAAAGACTACTCCTTTTTTCCAAATAATACCCTCCCTTCCAATTATAATCTAAATATACCTTCTAACAAGTCTACTTCATCCTGTTCTACCTTTCTACTTTCTTCCATTTCCTCAACATCTCAATATATCTATGCACACTCTCATCTGCACCTTTACTTTCCTTAGGACCTCTATTTTTCTTATCCTCAAATTCTTTATCTTATCTTGATAATTTATGAGATATTATTCCTTCATGCTTTTCTACACTATTTAATTTACTTCTACTCATATATAAGCTAGGATTATTCTATTTATTCCATCTTCTACATTGTCACATGTCCCTTTCTAACCCTATAATTTAATTTTAATTTTAATTCTTTATGTTCTCCATATTATGTGTACAAGTTCAATCTTCCCTTATTAGATCCTCATTATTTACTCCAACATCACACACATCCCCCTAACACCCAAAGTGACTGCTCTATGTAGGTGGGGATAGGCACCATGACATTTGTTATTACCAACATCTTTTTAAGAGTAGATAGTCACTAAAAAAACTTACCTCTAATTATTCTCACAAATAGATCCCACATAGTATCAAATTCAATGTAACCTTGTACAAAAAATTTATTTATGTATCCATCAATATTATTTTTCACCTAGTGATATATTTCACAAGTCTAGTCAACGTTTAATCTTTATAGGTTTTCTAGTCTCTCTTATATCCAAGCTAGAAACTATGTCCTTAACTAAAAATAATAGTATTCCAATATTTATAACCATTCATCTATTAATCCATGAAATTATATTATAGTGGTTCATAATCAAGGATATGTCTAGATAGGATTGAATCCATGAAGTTGAACTTGTATGGAGTGGTGAAATTTGAAGAAAAACTCAAAAGGAAATAATCCTATCTTCATAACAATAAGTTGAATTAACATTCATTAACTAAAAATTACATAGGAGGGTACATTATATAGTGAGGAACTAGGTCACTCAAAAAGGTAATGGGTAAAAAGTCAAAGTGTAAATCTACTTGAGGAGTAAAGGCTTACATTGAATCATGATGGGTATAGGAAAAGAACCAACACTTGATGCAAAAAAGGTGAAGTGTTTTAACAAAAGTGAAGAATCCTATTGTCTAATACACATGTATATGTCTCCAATTCATGATGTATCATTGTATCTTTCTTCCCAAAGAGTTTTTTCAATGTGGTTCAAACTTCATTAGGAGTAGCTATAGATTCAATATAAAAGAGTAGGTCAAGATACATAGACAGACATAGTATACCATAGGCTTCATCACTTCTATTAAACCAATTTACCTTCTCACTATTTGGTTTTACCTACATGGTCTAATTAGATTGATTAGGTTAATAATAGGTCATTAGGGTAATGAATTAAATTTCATTTACTCTAATGACCTATTATTAACCTAAGCAAATTAATTAGATCATGTAGGTAAAATCAAATAGTAGGAAAAATCCTATATTAACACCCCCTTAAGCATAACTTAGGTGGGTAAAATAATTTGGTCTTAACATAAAGGCCTAATGAGGTAACCAAGTACATAGAGATGATCCCATAGAGGAAGAAGAAATCAAAGCTAACTAAACCCAAATAATAGCCCAAAAATGAAGAGTAAGTCCCACAAAGGAAGATAATTACTCTTAATTAAGGGTTTGGTAAATATATTAGCAATTTGATCCATTGTCTAGATGTACTAGAGATTAATAACTTGCTCACGGATGAGTTCCTGAATGAAATGCATGTGAATGTCAATATGTTTGGTCCATTGATGGAAGACCATATTATTATAGATCTAAATTATTCTTTGGTTATCATAGAAGATGATTGTTGGTCATTAAAATTAGATTCCAAACTTATCTAAAATCCCATAAAGATAAATAGCCTCAAAGGTTGTAATCATATAAAAATGACACTTGAGCACTAAGAGTGTTACTTGAGACCACCCATTCCTATCTTATCCATACACCTATCTTAGGGCCTATTTAGATACTTATATAGCTTTTATGTAGGCCACACATATCCCTAGACATCTCATGATCATTCCTAGACCCTTCCCTAGGTATCCAAGCCCCTAGTGCCTCAATTTATACCACTAGACACTAGCACCATAAGTGGACTCTAACACCACAGTGCTATTGTCTTGTTTGGTCACTGTTGCCATTTTCTCTCCTTTTAGCTCCAATGGATATATTTTTAATTCCTAAAACACCTAGGGTTATCCTAAACCTATTTCAAACTATGCACAAGCACTAAATTAGTATGTATAAATGAGTTTTATCCATTTTCCATTAGATGGAAATTAAATGAAAATACACACAAATAAGCTCAGAATAAGTTGTACACAATCAAGTTTTTTAATCCCTATCCTACTATACTTCTACATAAAATCATTTACAACATTCCTAAGATCATATTAATCAAATTTAGAGTCTCAATCACACTCAAAACACTCAATCTGGCACTCATAGTATCATTTAATTTCACTTGCACCAAGAACTTAGGTAGGAGAATTGCATCACGCTTGATCCCTCTTCAGAGTATTGGTATGTAGGAAATGTGCCAACATATGTGTGTGAATCAAATGTCTAACATACCATACACTCTAACCCCTTTTTCTCATGGTGTTCATTTAAACCCTTATAATCATGAAAACCTAGGGTTTTCAAAGTAAATTAGAGCTATAGGGGAAAGTATTAATCAAAAAAACCTAAAATTAAGACCAAATATATAATAAGAGTTGATCTACAAAACCCAAAATCATTTAGAAAGAGGACATTAGTGTTAAAGGTAGACAATATCACCACAATGATACTATACAAGGTATAATTTTATTATTTTAGAGAAATTATGATACTTGGATCCTATTTATGACATTCTAATTAGTTTTTGTGCTAGGTTTTAGCCTTCAAATCATCCATCTTAGTTAGCTTCTAACTCAGTATTCATTTGTGTCATTTATTTCTATTATTATAAATATTATTTTAACTCGATTCTTTCAAAAATTGGTGGATTTATTTATTGCATATTTTATACCTTGATTTATTGTACTCATACCCTTTAACAACCTAGGGCTTACACTCTATAAACCCTAAAAATTTTATTTAGTGGTAGAATTAACATCTCCTCTATATTCTACCTTAGTAGAAGATAAAGTAATAGAATTATTTCTATTGCTTAATTAACTAATCAGACCTAATCTAAGGGAGAAATGATAGCCTAAAGTAGACTTATGATTTTGAATATCACCAACTCAATTTGAATTTATATAACCAATCAGGTCAATGTTGATTCATACTCCATGGTGAATCCCAAAACTATGAGTACCCTAAATGTAGTGGAGAATATATTTAGTTGATTTCTAGTATAACTCATGTGATTCTTGCATAAATCTAGATACCATGCCCATTACTTATGAAATATCATGTCTAGTGTGTATAAGGTAGATGATACTACCAACAAGTTGTCATTACAAGGAATCATCAACCAAGGGATATATAAAATCAGCCTCAAGATTCACACTAGATATAAAAGGAGTCAAAGTTAGCTGATAGTCAGCCATGTTAAACCATGTAAACAAATCAATATCATACTTATACTATGCAATAGTGATCCCTTATCTAGACTGTGAAATTTCAATCCCAAGGAAATAGTGCAATAAACCCAATTTAGTGATTGAGAACCTATCAGACAAAGCAATTTTCACTATTGTGATGGTGGATGAATAACTCCATATGCTTAAAAGGTCATCCAAATAGAGAACCATAATTAACAATGAGTCATCCTACCATAAATTTATAAATGTCATCTAGTGAACCTAACCAAAAAAATAAATGATTCTATCTTGGAATACCAAAATCAAGGAGCTTGTTTGAGGCCATAAATAGATTTTTTAAGTTCTCAAACTAAGGGAAAATATTCCATAAATCCGTATGGTTTCTCCATGTACATTTCCTCTTAGAGGTCACCATGAAGAAAGTCAATCTTCATATCCATCTGATGAACATCCTAGTGATGTACTATTATAATATAAAGATTGAGTTAAATTGAGTTCATTTTGGAAAATGGGGTGAACATCTCAGTATAGTAAATTCTACGTACATGAGAAAAATATTTTAGTATCAAGCATGATTTTTTTTGGTAGATCCACCTACATCAAATAGGTTTTATTACCTTAAGAAGATGGACTAAATCTTAAATACTTTTCCTTATCAAGGAACCATATTCCTTTTCTATCATAGTGTCCCACTCAAGAGTGCCTGATGCCTCATGAAATGATTTTAGATTAGAATTAGATGCAATGAAATCATGTGGCCATCTTTGATTTGTGAATCGACTTTCATAGTGTTTGAAGATCTCCAACCTAATGGACAACACTTTGCATTGTCTATCTATCCCATAGAGGACTAGATATATAATATTCAAGAAGAGATTCCTCTTCCTCTGAAGATATTATGGGAGAAGGAGGAGGTGATTCCTCATCACTACTTTCATCATCACAACTAGAAGAAAAATCTTGATCATCAAGAAAATTTTCAAGTAGATCTAGATCATGAAATCATATTGTATCCAAAGAATAAAATGAGTGTCATGTGTGGAGTGTAGAGGACCATTTTGAAAGTGAAAAATCATATTAATGAATAGAACATATGTGGTGGATGGGGAAGCCTTCATCCCTTAACACCCTTAAGATATCTAATGAAGATACAAGGATGAATCTAAGGTTGTATTACCTTATGTTTCTTATTTATAATGTGGGCCATATCAATATATTTAAACACTCAAAAGTGTTTCACTATGGGGTTTTTAATATTTCAAAATTTAAATGGAGTGACTCACTTCAATGATTTATGAGGAACTCAATTTTGGATATATAAACATAGTTGATGGCATTGACCAAATATTGAGGTGCAAGAGACTTGGAGTGTAGAATAAAATTGGTCATTTCCTTCAAGGCATTTCCTTCAAGGACCTATTATTTTTTTTTAAACACCATTATACTGAGGACTATATTTATCTATATATTATAGTTCAATACCCTATGAAGTTCATAATTATTCAAAATGGTTATTGACATACTCATCATCATTTTCAGTGTGAAAAATATTAATGTATTTACCCAAATAATTTTATACAAGTTCATTTTAAGTCCTAAAATAATTAAAGACCTTATATTTATGATTAATAAATACACCCAAGTATACCTCAAAAATTTATCAGTGAAAGTAAGCATGTATTTACTCATGTTGAATTAAGGAGCTGAAAATTGTCCATTAATGTAATGGTGAACTAGCTCTAATATATGTGTAGCTCTTCATGCTTTGTATTTGTCATACTTATACTTAGGATTATTACCAATAATTAAACCTTGGTAAACACTATCATAAAATTGAACACATGACAACCTTGAAACTATGTCAAGATAATTGAGTTATTCTAGGTAGTGATAGTTGACATGGATGAATATCTCATGCCATAGTTTACTTACCCCATCTTAATGAGTGAGAAATGTAGTATAGGGTTAATTAGGATCAAAATGTGAGAAAGTATAAAATCATGAATGGTTATCTAATTTACCAAATTAAACTATGGAGTCATTATTTGCTTCCCTAATAACCAATAAATTTGGTGTGAATTCAACTCTTACTTAAAGTGATGTGAGTGATCTGATAAACAAATAGGAGATTGGTGGATAATCATGGAACACATATAACATCTTTAAATTTCCCATCATTCCCTTCAATATATTCTATCCCACTAAATTCTATGGAAGTACCATCACCCAAAAAGATGGAAGACATAGAATAAGGCCCTAAGGATGAGAACATGTCTTATTATGAATCCATGTGGTGTGATTCTCCAGAGTTAATTACCTATGTATAAGGATGGGAAAATAATTCAATGAGTTATTTACCCTTATCTTTTCCCTTTTTGCTATCTTTAGATGTAGAAGACATTTGTGCTGATGAACTATGATTGGAAGAATTAGGGACACTAATATTATGCTTCTCAAGCATCTTAATTAGCTGGTCAATATGCCTCATTATGCATTTAGATTCATCATACCTATATTTATTATAGTAGGCACATGTGAGTCACTTTTTCTTAGCTTCCATCTAAAGAGGAGGATTATTTTGATGCTTTTAACTTAGCTTCAAATTTTTTACCCTTTCTTTGCTTTGGGTCCTTATTTTATTTATTTTCCTTACTACTAGAATCCTTTTGTTTGTTAAGACTCATAATTAAGACATGTGATTTATATGACTTTATTTTACCCATTTGAATAAGCTTGTGTTACTTCTGAGTCAATTCAATAACAAAATAATCCAAGGATGGCATGGTCCTTACATCTCGGCATGATTGGTGGCATGGAAATTAAAAATGAAGATAGAATAGTCAACCAACTTGACAAGGATAGAAAGAATCAATTGATTATCCTATTTTTTAATGTCACATAGATTCAATTACAACCTGAGTGATTTAAACTTTTGTGAAGAAGTCTTGTATAGTGTCAAAGTCATCTGGGATCAAACTAATAAGCTCATTATCTAACTCATGACATCTCATTATTTCTTACTTCCTAAAGAGTTTTTCAATGTCATCTAGACTTCATTAAGAGTAGATACAAATTTAATATGAAAGATCAAGTTGGGAGACATAGGCATGCATAGTAGACCATAAGATTTATCACTTATGTTAAACCAATTTTCCTTCTCTACATCAATTGTTAGTTTTTTTTCTATACCCATCATGATTTAATGAAATCCTTTGATCTTCAAGAGGATTTGAAATTTGACTTTCTGCTCATGATAGTTGAATGGTGTAAGAAGCATAAAATGATTCTAATCTATATTTTAGAAATGAGGTATGTGTTGAACTATGTGTACTTTAAATATTTGATATGTAACCCCCTTGAATCCATAGAGGTTTAATTTTAAAAGGCATGAGAATATCACCAATGTGTAAAACTTGAAAAAACTTGCACTTTCAAAAACATAGTGCCTACAAAGGAGTTTTCAAATAAAATTTATGGAAGTTTGAAAGTTTCATGCTCGCAAAAGATAACGTTCTCCACTTTGCAAAAAAAATGGGTGAGCAAAAGTTTGGCCAAATTTTGTAAGGAAAATTTAAATTCCCTGGGTTGGTTGTGACCAAGGGCTTAAATTCCACTATGACCATGGGATTAAGGGATAGTATGGGGGTTACCTTAATTAATTTTTTTGATTTAAGAGATATGTCACCCCAAACTTGGATCCACTTTTGAAATGAATAGTGCCACTTTCTACTCAATTACATTTGACATGCTCCTAGCCATCGCAACATGCAAAGAGTGTGGTTTAAGTCTATAGAGTTATTTTTAGGGTTAAAATTCTACCTATGTTGCTTACATGAGTGGAATAATCCATGATGTGTGTAAATAGGGGTGTCAAGTTCTGATAGACATACAAGCAAGGGTGTCAAGTTCTAATGGGTGTGCAAGTAGGGGTTATAAGTTTTAATAGACATGCAATTAGGGGTCATAGGTTCTAATAAGCATGTAGATAGGGGTCTTAGATTCTAATAGGTGTGTGATCATGGGTAATGTCTACCAACTTCTAAAACTTTCAAAATTGCTTGTGATGGTAGAAAATATACCAAGTTGAAAAATCCTCCAAAAATGTAGATTATGTATAGATCCTATAAAACTAGAAAATATCCACTTGATTTATTGATAAACCTATAAAAACCAAAAAATGGTTTCTCTTTAAAGTCATCGAATGTACAAGTTTTTTTTAAAATTCAACAAAAAGGCCTTGAAACCCTCTAAAAATGGTTGAAAAGTTACTTTCACAAAATTAGGTCATGTTTACCATCATTCCTAGGGTTTTTACACCTTCAAAATTTAATAACATTATCCATTTTTAATTTTGAGATTTTGGATATGCATATTTAAATATATTTATTATAAACCCTACCAAACCCTAGAAAATTGAATCAATGAAAAATCTCAAACAAGCTAGAACGATATATCTCATAATAGGAATAAAGGAATTTATCTACTAGATTGGATATGATACTATGTTAGAGTGGTACATAATCAAGTATATATCTAGATATAATTTAATGTACATATTTGAACCTATATTGAGTATTGAAATCTAAAGACTAACTCAAAAGGGAATAAGTTTGTATTCACAATAAAAAGTTTCATTAACATTCACTAGTCAAAAAGTACATAAGAAGGTACATTATATAGTGAAGAATTAGGTCACCAAAAAAGTTAATTAGATAACCTAAAAATTATAAAATGACTTAAATTACATTTCCCTTAATGATCTATTATTAACCTTAATGATCTAACTAGACTATGTAGGTAAAAATGCATATTGGGAAAAAGCCTACACTAATATATTCACATTAGAAAATTTTGTATATTTCACTATAGATATGATCATGAATAAATTTTTTTGCATAACTTCCTATTATTATTTATTCTTTCCTTGTAAAATTTTTAATTCATTCATCAATCCATCTCTCCAAGTCTCTCTATCCTAGTAGCCATCATAACATGTTTTAATGTTCCATGCTCACCATACCATTATTAGTAGAGGTTCTTACAAAACTTATTATAACATGTTAATAGCAGATAGTTGTGTGAAGAGGAATACAAAAATAGATGAATTAAAATTTCAGGTAAACTTTATATTATTACAAGCACAACATAAAATATAATTTATATGATTCACATATATGTTCAACTCGAACAACAAGCATTTTCATAAAAAAATAGATCACATTAACATAGAACAGATCCCAAACAAGGAACAAAAAAAAACATAAAGGAAAAACATTTATAAATATCTATATTTTGTAAGTCTTTTTTTAGTACAATTGAGTGATATAAATATATATATCTTTCTAAATACACTATCACTTCACATTCTAGTGGTTTGATACAATCCAAAAGAAGACTCTTCACATTTTGAAAACTTTTGATGTGAAAAAAGAGTTCCATATAAATAAAATGAATATACCAAATATAAAATTGTGTGAAACACACACTTTTCAATAATTATACTCTATGATTTTGTATCTATGTTCTAATACCAACAACATTGTCTTGTATATCTCTATTCTAACAAGTTTTTCTTGTCTAAGGTTGCACCCTCTAATCTTATATGACTATTTTAATGAATTATTCTTTATCTTCATATATATTTTACTCATTATTTAATTGGGAATAATATTCTAAATTTATAATTCTTCCTCTTTTAACTATCTTGGCACTCAAATAAAATGGGTTATAGATTTTGGTAACCCTTAAAGAAACATTGCAAACTACATATCCCACACATTGGAATAAGACATTCACATATTTTTAAGTGCGTATAAGTTGACTATCTCAAGCAAGGATTATGAAACTCATATTCCCTATAAGTGATGATCTAACTATATACAACCTAATACCTTCATTTTATATAAGATGGTTATGAGAGGCCAAGATAAACAACTACACCACAATTGTGTAATATATGACTTAATAAAGTTCAACTTAAAGTATTAGGGATGACGATATTTTATTCTTGGTTTTAATCTAAACCTTGACCTTTGTTTTCTTTGTGTCTCTTTTCTCTCTTAAAATGCCTTAGGATTAAATTTATATATAGGTTATTATAGGAAAAACTATGCATGTTAGATGCCATTTTAAATGACAAGAATCAAAATTAAAGTCACAAGATAAACTAAAATAGACAAAATCACCCACAAATGCAAATAGAATAGACTCTTGGATAGAACTTCTACCTAGGTAGACTTGAATAAGGATAAAATCTAACCCATGATAAATATATGCTCAAAGATTGATAATGAACATGATAAAATATGAATATTTAGTCCAAGGATGACAATGATATGTTTTGATAAGTGTTGATGTCATTTAGCGGATCAAGAACTAAATGGAGACCAATGTGTAGTTATAAAAGTCTTATTAATATAAAAATATACACAAGTATTTCAAATATGATAAATTTGGGGATAAGACACCATGGAAAAGGATCTTGTACCAAATTTAGGTGTCTACATATTGCCACCACTTTTACAAGGGTATGTGAGTGTGAATGAATGAATGCATCAATAAAAGTATAAATAAAAATAATTTTAAACACATACCTTCACTTACCTAGGGAATAGTATAGGGTTTTTAATGCATAGTTGAGATAATATTATTGTCACATGATTTTTTGATGTACCTGAAACAAGTGCCAATCATTATATGTAGTTAATGTTCTTGATGAATGTTTTTATTTTTAATTTTAAAAATTTAAATGTGAAAAGAGAGTATAATAAGGAATACACATGGTTGATATTTAGTCTAAATGACACAAAAAACTAATTTTGAAACTATACTTTTTATAGGTGTTAAAACGTAACCAACACTTCTTTGGGATTCACTAGGTCCCAATCCACTTCTTGATCAAGAAAGTATATAAATTATTTCAAGTTAAATCAGGTTCAATCAAATTCATTTTTTTTGTTTTAAATATTCCTTGATATATGACCCTTTTTGAGGTGAAAAATGAAGACTTGTGTTGCAATAAATCATCTCAAAATATAATTTTGGGTGTATCATATGTTAGGAAAATAATATATCTGAAGTGTTAATATCTTGAAGCATATGTAATGAATTTGAAAATAGTTTTTCCTAATAAATTAACTTTAGAATAAATGAATTGGTATCTAGTCATGTCCTATAGTATAATGCATAAGTTTCACCTATAATACGAAATATAATATCATATCAAGTGAAATGTAAAAGGGTAAAATTATACTAAATTTAAAGAAAGAAGGAAATAAATAATATGTCCCAAATGTGATATAGTATGTTCATAATCGGTTTAGATATAGCAATGAGAATACACAAAGTAAAATTCCCCAATAGATGCATGGTGGAAACTAAATAAACATAGGCACTAAGTAAGTACAATAATATGAATGATATGAATCTTATTTAAAATTATAAAATAAACCGATGAAACACACTCAAGTTACAACCACACTAAATATGGTGACTAGACAAGTTAGTGAGACCCCACAAGGATGGGACTCAGAATACATGATAACAAGAGGATCATATATGTACAAGGACACACCAACAAGTCAAATAAATGCATACATAAGTAAGAATTCACACACAACAATAAATTCAATTATGTAACAATTGAAATGAAGATATCCATGTGATATATAAGATATATTTACTAGTAGGAGATGACATAACCAATGTAATCTAGCTCAATATGATAAGAGACAAGCAAGGAAATATATCACTTTATAAAATTGATATATGGAAACTCCCTCGAGACCCAATATCTTGGTAAATATTATGTATTTCAATGCCCTGTAACATGTTTATTTTCTTAATTCCCACTCAAGAAACACCATGAAAAGGACATGTGTAAATTATGAATATGAAAAACTATAACATAGGTGGATATGTAACCATGTATAAATAAATATTTTTTTATTTTCCTATTTTTTAATGTTTTTAATGCTTTGTTATTTTGATATTTCCCATAAATGTGTAATATATGATTCATGATTAAGGATAATGAACATAATGTGCCAAGGTAAAAAAATTTGTATGGGGAATAATGTCCCATCCATATGATAATTCAAGGCACATATGTGATGTGGTCAAAACTTTTAAGGTCATATCAATTAGGCATTATCATATGATATAGATGACTTTGTGTCAAGTCACATTAGTGAAAATATATATCCCATAGTGAGAATGATTATGTGCATGGGGGAAAAACATATCCCCTAATGTATAATAACTCAATAGTAGAAAGATATGGCAATGGATGTACCATTAGTAATAACCAAAAATGTGTCAATGTATGTGTATCATATAGAATTTGAATAATTAATGTAGACATATATGATATGATAGTAAGGAAATTTTTTGGGTACCATTCCTCCATAGGCAAGTAAATGTATATAGATATGATAATTTATGAATAATTGTTTTTGATTTTTTAGTAATATGAGTAGAATAAGATAAATAACAAACATAAGAAATAACTTATTCCACAAAATAAAAGAGAGGATAAATTCTCACAAAATAGATGAATAAGATAATATAGATTCTATGAAACATAATACTTCCCTCATAAATTAATTCATGTTGTGACATAATGTCTCAATAAAAAAATTATCATTAGAAGAAATGAAAGTGCTTAGAATGAGATCAAAAATAAAATGGGAAAGGCTAGTGAAACATAACAAGAAACATGAAATAATTGTCTTGAAGAATATCAATGAAAATAGAAGAAAAATGCCACTATAAAACTAATAAGATAGTATATTGTGATCAATATATGGAAGGAATCCACATGTATAGTATGCCCTATATAAGAATAAATTTGTGTAAAATACTATAATATAATAAATAATGTATCAATAAGGCCTAAGATGTAGGTTATTAATGATACCTAATAATTTGGTATATAATATTAGAATATAAACTATAATAACTGGATGAATCACTTGATTTATTATAAAAATGATTGTGAAATATCTTATAATTATCATCATATATAGAAATAATGTGTGTATATTATGGTGAAAGAGTTATTGAAGACTATGTTAGAATAGATCATAATATAATGATTGGTATAGGTATCAAATCAACCTTATGACATGGATGGAGAGGGGTTGTATGTTTCAAAGGTGAAACTATATGAATTGGAGCTTCAAGATCTAAAAAATAGCTATCTTTATCTTGGTTTCAAATATGATAAGTACATATGATGATCGACTGATGTAGTAGAATTAGGGACCCTATTAGAGTGAACAATCCTCACCTTTAAAGGTGCATTAAGTGGTTTATGAATAGGTCTCTCATAAGGTGAGTGAAAAATGGTGTGGACTTTTCTATTGTGCATAATTTTGACATAATTGTATACTTTCCTTTATATTATTTAAAAAAAACTAAGCCAAGTTCATCAAAGCAACATATTATGTGATCTTTTATTAGGAATAACATAGGAAAAAATTAGGGATGATTTAAGGCCAACCATGACTATAAGTGTAATACCACAAAAGGGTTTATGCTCATGTTAATCATAACTATGTAATATTTTGGCTACACTACACAAATTTTTAAGTAAAACCTCAAATAGATAATAATTTCATCAAAATAACATTGTTTATAGATCTATTATCAATCATAATTCCATGTTTGATAGAATAATTATTGTAAAAAAATCCATATATATATATATATATATATATATATATTAGACCATTTTTAATTCATAATTAGGTATTTTGTGATCAAAGAATATAATTGGAAGAGGTTTATTTTTATAGTTTTCCACCATGTTAATGATGGTATAAATCTCATGCTCAATTTTTTTGGTATAATGATGTATATATGTGGTTGAATACACACTATTTTGATTTAAAGTATCATAACCACAATTTTCAGTAAATGAAACCAAGAAATATAAGGATGTGTGTGTATGTGTGGGCGTGTGCATACGCTCATGCATCCATGTATAATGTTATTTTTAATTTAATAATGAAATGTTAAGAACAAATAAACTATTAAAAAATAATTTAGATATAAAAAATATATAGATATAAAAAATATATAGATATAAATGTGAAATATAATAATTACAAAAAATGAAAATAAGCTTTAAATACTAAATTGACAAATCATATGCAAACCTAATTTTGGATATAATATATTATTTACTATGCAAGATAATTATTGATGAAAAGTGGATATAAAGACCTATAAACTATGTCACAATAATTAAAAAATTTAAACTATGTTAGGACAAGGCTACATAGGAGGACAAGGCTATTTCTTAACCTTGTCTATTGATTGTGGCCATGTATTGATTAACTATGTGATTATTCTTTTGATTTGAGTGTGTGCGTCTATCTATGAGGTTTTACTGATTAACTATCCCAATTTTCCATGTGAAATAACTAAAAAATCAAAACCCTAGCTTATACACAATAAAACAAATATTAATTGAATATAAAGTGTGAATCAAGCAAGGGGAACAACTACGTTATCCTTAAAACACCTTTCATAATATGAGTACTACCTAAATATCCCAAAAGGGCCTCAAGATGATGTAGCTCTCCCTCCTAAGGTGAATGTGTGAATCTTAACCTTTTGTTCTATTAATTAAAATATATAGATTAAATTGAATTATTTAAAATGAGTAACCTTGACCTAAAATAAAATGAATTAAAAATTAGCATATGATTGTTAGGATAAATTATATTTGGAATTGGAAAAAATAATGTTGTTTTGCTCCGTGTTTAGTATAATTTCTAAATGATTACTAGAAGTGTTTGGAGAGGCCTTATTGTTATTATATAAAATAATTTTGGAATATTTATATTAACTAAACTTAATAAAATTTTGGAATGAGTAATAAAAATTGTATTTAATTAAAAAAACTACCATTGGATTGTAGGGATAAAGTCACATTAATGGACAAGGCCACTCTGCAACCCTATTTGCCTAGTGAAATCTTGTCCCAGAAGGACATAGACTACTAGAATATGGATGACAAGAATTTGTGAGTATAATAGGGGTGTTTGAATGATGTTTCTAATATTTTTAAGGTAGTAGTTATAATAGTTAATTTTCACATATATATTATAAGTTAATAGAGTCATGAATAGGCAAATTAGGGTAAGAATGTCAAGAATAATCATTATTAAGAACTTAATGATTAAATTTAAGTTTCTACATTAACCCCCAATAGATGTTAGTGATGAAATGAAGTGAAAATACTATATTAATGGAGATGAAAACCTAAGTGTATATACACACTTTATCTTTGATGTAAAGCTTGATTTTTCAAGAGGCCTCAATGCAAAACCTATAAATATTCCACTAAAACTAGTTATTGTCCACATTTTAAAATTTTAAAAAAGAGAAAGGAATGTATACATATGAAAGATTATGAAATATAATTACTATATAACTTAAAAATTTAGAAGTGCATGTCCCCTTGTTGATGCATTTGGATAAACATTAAACCTGTGGTGAATTAAGAGAGATCAAGTCTCAATTTGAAAACTAGTGAAAGCCATTGAGTTGGAAAGATTGGATGCTCCAAATCTCATCTGAATGTATAGAGTACACTGTAAAATAATTAAAGGGTAGAACCACAAAATGTAGCTTGATATAATAGAACCATTATATTCAGATCAATATAATGTAAAAATTGAAACCATAAATGTTTGAGTGTCACTATAATCTAACATGTCGCATTTACAAAATGAAGATGAATCACACCGCTACATATGAATCTAGATTCTATTTTAAAATTTTCACTTTGAAACTTTGAAAATTTTGAAATTTGAAATTTCCACGTAGAAACATGAACATGAATGAATATCATGCCCCCTATATCTATAATTAATTGATATATAATTCCAATGGAGCTTACAGTTGTTTAAAACTTGTAACTTATAACTATTTTTCACATGCCCATGTATATTCATAAATTATATTTAAACATATATTAAATTAACTATAGGAAAGAGTGCACATGCATGTCACATGCCCTCATATTCTTGAAAATATTGAATAATGAAATATTCTACTATAAATTTGAATTTTTTTGCTCATGAGGACTTGAATTCTGAAGACAAACCCATTATGATGTCCACTTTTGGAGATGAGAGACATAACCTAAAAGTCTTTTATCTCAAAATATAACTATAAAATATGTGATATATGTAATCATGTAGTATCATATGAGCATTTAAATTGTATTGCACCATAGTATTTAATATAACATTAAATTGCATATGAAACATGTGGTTGATAATATAACATTGAATAACATGAGTAGTATGTGCATGATATGTATCATGGCACCAAAGTAAGATATTATAATATAAGTAATGCATGATATAAATCATGGAACCATATTACCAAGCAATGAACATACAAGAAATATTATGTAATATCACACAATTTGTATAGAGTTTGCATAGTATGTCACACATAAGACCATAAAGGCCACATAAAAGGGACATGTGAATGTCACATAAACACACAAGGCCAAGGGCCACATGCAAATGGAATGATGATGTGATACAAGAAAAAAAATGAATATATTACACACATAAAGCCAAGGACCACCCACAAAAAAAACTATGTAATAGTATGTCTTATATCACACACACACCTCGTGAAAAGAATTTTGTATTGAAAATTGAAATATACTATGTACTTATCACGAAATAAATAAAATATATAAATAAGTAAGTTATCAGTATTTTAAAAAAAAATTAAGGTCTTGATTTTGAATTTTTTAATTTTTTTAATTTTTAACATATGATTTTTTGTGAGAATTTTTAAATATTTGAAAATAATAAATATCTCTCTGGGTATAATAATGACATAAATGCATGATGTTCATGATATTTTTTATAGTTTTTCCTTCAATTATGGCTAATTGGTAATCTCTTGTACCAATCATTTTAGTGATTACAAATGGACCTAACTAATTGTTTGAATTTTCCTTTGTTTTCTTTGTCAATATTGTTATCATTTTGATTTTATTTAAGTACAAGATAAAAAAATTATAATTTATGATCAACAACTTTATTTCCATATGCTATTTTGATACGTTCTTAATAAACCTTTACAATTTTAAGAGCCTATATGTGTTTGTTATCAAGAATTTCCAATTCATGTAGGTATTTTTATTGATATTACTTTACTTTTATAATGTCCCTTAATGATATTCATAAAGTGGGTATTTATATCTCAAGAGGAAGCATGGATTTACTTCCATAAACAATAGATTAAGGCATAACTTTCATTGGTGTGCATACACTTGTCTGATATTCCCAAAGAGCATATATTATTTAATTATGCCAATTTGTTCCATGTTTTGAAATGACTTTGCGTAAGTTTTTTTTTAATTGGATAATTCAACTTGATCATTTCCTTTCAAGTAGTAAGGAGTGGATAAATTCAAAAAAACATTGAACTTAACATAAAATTTTGACTTTTTTATTTTTAAAGGATGAACCATTATCCATTACAATTACATAAGGTAATCCAAATCGCATGATAATATGCATTAGTATAAAATTGAAAATATCATACCCTAATGTGGATTGTAGAGGTATAACTTATACCCATTTTTATAAATATTTGGTATCCATAATTATAAATTTGTCTTTTTGATGATTATGGATACATTTTTCCAAATAGAATCCCTAAAGAGAGAAAGGCCATGGAGAGATCATAGGCTGTAGTGCATATGATGGGGCATGATTGATATTTCTATGCCTTTGAAATTGGGAACATAATTTATCATATTCATGACATTCTTCTTTCATTGTTTACCAATAGTATCTTCATGTAAGAGTTTGTAAGACATGGTATTACCACTAAAATGAAATCCACATTCACTATCCTAAACTTCAAGTATAACATTTTGAGACTCAATATGATTTAGACATCATTATAATTTTACATTAAAAGATAACTTGAATAGAGATATAAAAATGAGTACATAATGAATGGTTAGGTGTTTTAATCACCTTTTATCCTCTTTCATAGAATTCTTAGGAAAATTAGATTTGTAAAGATAATTATATATGTCGGTATACCATTCAAGTTTATTTACACTCTATGTGATTATGAAAACATTTAATGCATCGATAATTTCATCTTAATTAAAGGATTTTATATTTGTTAGATAGTAAATATTTCATGATCATCATTAATATTAATTGGTATTAAATATGCAACACTAGTCATATCATCAACATGTTGATTATCTTTTTGATGAATGATCTCAATTGAGAAAGAGGTGAAGTGTGTTATGAAACATTGAACCATGTATTTATAGGAAATGAAATTTTATTTTTTAGTTTGATAAAAATTTAGGACTTGACTGGTGAAAATCTATGAATCACCATACAAACGTAAAGATTTTATGTGCAAATTGTGTGTTGTCAACAAGATGAGTATTAGAGCTTCATATTCCACTATGTTATTTATGCGTGAAAAATCCCAAATGAAAAGTGAAAGGCATGTGTTCACCTTGTGGAGTAAAAAACAAAATCATAGTCCCAACACATGTATCACATTTATATCCATCAAAATACATGTTCCACATGTCATGGTCGATATTATAAGTAATTTCATCTTGAAATTTGGTAGTGATCGGTAGTGTATCATGTAATGGGGTGAAAACTAATTAGTTTGTGACATATTTCAATTTAATAGATTTATATGAGATAAATTTAAATCAAAATCTATAAGAATCATTACCCACTTGTATATATACCTTGATATATGAAGCTTTGAGATAAGATATTTGAGTGGATCAAATTTAGTGATGACATGAATCTCATTATCAAGTAAATTAAGTCATAGTTTTTGTGTGAAAAAAAATAGCTAAGCATAATTTTTTAATGTATTTTTTTTTGTTTATAATAAAAAAGTGTGTGACTAATGTAATAAATGGAACATTCACATATTTTCATCATATTACATAAACAAAGCACCTAAATTGTGAACAGTAGATAAAATATATAATAAGTGGTGTTTATTTGGAATGGGAGGCATAAATATAGATGGGTTAGAATATTTTATTTAATTGAATAAAAATTTGTTGACAAGATTCATCCCATTCAAATTTGGTGACTTTTTTTAGTAACCTAGTATTGTATTTTATCTACTAATTGGGCCACAAAATGTCTAATAGCTTAAATACGACCTTGAAAATATCAAAATTATTTTATATTAGGTTGTGATGGCATATAAAGTATATATTTGAATTTTTTGGTATAAACTTGAATGAATCTTTGATAAATAATAAAACCCAACAATTTTCTTAAAGATATGCCAAAAATACATGTTTAATTTTTTTTAAAGAATGTTATATTACCTCATTATATCAAATATTTGTCATAAATTGAGAGCATGATCTTATCGATATTTTGATATGGATAAAAAATAATCAAAAAATAATATTCAACTATTTTCTATGTGTAATCATGAAAAATATGTGTCATAGCTTGATAAGTTTTTCCTACATTTTTTAATCTAAAAGGAATGACTACATAAAAAATGTCCCTCATGGTTTAATAAATGATGTTTTTTTCCTAATAATTAAGATTAATATTGATTTGGTTGTATCAATAAAAACCATCCATGAATGATAAAATTTCATATCATGTAGTATATTTCACAATCATATCTATGTTTGGAAATGGAAAATCATTTTTAGGACAGACCTTGTTTAAATTAGTATAATTTACATAATATCAAATATATCCATCTGTATTTATGAATGGAATAATACTAGATACCCATTGAATATAATAAATAGATATAATTAATCTAGAATCCAAAAGTCTTTGGATTTCATCTTTGACTAAAAATGCTACTTTTGGGTGTATTTTTCTTATTTTTTGCTTAATTAATTTGGCATCTGGGTATAATATAATATCATACATTACCATTTTTGGGTAAATTATAGGCATGTATTCATATTCCCCCATAAATAATTTTGATTAATCATGTAAATCTTGTTGAAGGGATTTTCCTTCATCTTTTAATGCAACTGCTAAAAGGACTGGTTGAGGGTATTTATCGATTCCAAAATGTAATTAAATTATTTCCTCATTAAGTAGTGTTTATTTATTAAATAAATAAATATTTTATTGTGGTTAAATGAAATATTAATATCATGGGAAACTAAATATTACAAAATATACTCATCATTTTAAAATTCATCTCATGTCAACATTTTAGGTGAAATTGTGTTGTCAATGAGCTTAGATATACTAATGACAATTGAGAAACATGGTTGAATTGATTATTATGATAAAATAACACATTTGTAATAGGTTTGAACTTGGGATTTTTCTTGACTTTATTAATTCCATAAGAGGTGGACTTATTTTTATATCCAAGACTTTCTTTCCCCTCACTAGCAAAAGTAGTAATAGGATGGCTAACACCTTGAGAATGTTTGCCCAATCCTTGTCCAATATTGTATTTATAATTTTGTAAATATTTAAATCTGAAACCATATTAATGAGTCAAATGTATTTGCTTAAAATGAGTGTAAATTTATGAGAGAATTAGATGGTGGTACTTATATGGAATAAGGATTCATATATGGAGCATAAGCACCAATAAGATGTATCATTACACAATATTTGAAAGGATCTAGGTCCAAAGTACACACACATATATAACCTTGATAAATAAACTTAATACATGAATGTAATGTAAAATCAATGGAATTCATGTTATGAATCCAAGGTTGGCATAATAAAAGGTTGTAATTAATATTATTGGGCATAACCTAGAAAATAATGGCAAGAGTACATGGGCCCAAAGTGATATTCAATGTAATTTTACCAAGTACTTAGCATGGAATGTTGTCAAATCCATGAATGTTCATATTTGAATGAGTTATATATTTTTTCATTATGCCAAGTAAATTTATAAAATATATTTTACCCATTTTCATCAATTACTCTTTTGACCACCTTATTTTTACAAAGACATGAATATACAATGGTATATGTTGATTGATAATATGATTTGGGGGAAGATATTCATTTTCAAAATAAATATTTTATTCTATCCATATGATGGTATTAATAATATAAACTAAATAAGAAATTTCAACATTTTTAGGTAAAAGTGTTATTACATAATACCTCATATAAGATATCTTTGTATATTGGAATTATTTGCAAGAGATCTAGAAATAAAATCTTGTCATTAGTATTATTTAATTGATCTAAGATGTCAAAACCATTAGATTGAATAATTTATCTGATGAAGGGGAGTTAGGAACATTAGAGACTTTACCTTTTTGATTATTAATGACATGAAAATTTTGAGGTTTATTAATAACAAAAGTTTGCATGCATGTCTTTTGGCATTTATTAGTTATGGAGATAAATTAAAATTAAATATTATAACAATATGAAGTACAATGTAATTGTGGATTTTATAGGGTAACTTTTTGAACATACTTGAATTTTAACCATGTACATATGTAGGCAATAAAATCTTAGAAAGTAAGATAATATTTTACAAAAAAAAATATAATCCTATGTAACATACAAAAGAAATATCCATTCATTTATCCCATTATGAATACAATACAAGAAAAAATAAAGTTATAAAGGGTGATATGGGTAAGGGTTTAAATGATGTTATAGGATCTCAAATATAGTTACTCATTTGAAGATTAGAGTTAGCCAAATATTTTAGAGCACTAACAACAAAGGTTGAACCATTATTTTATCCCATTATCCATATTTGAGGGTACAATAAGATTAAATGTCATGGGTGGTATCCTCTTATTGGGTGCAACAAAAATAAAACAGATAAAATAAGATTCCTATGGTATAAATGTGGGACCTATTTGACCATTTTTTGGATTAAGGGTTAATATAAATATGATATTTAATAGTGAGATAACCTATTCCTTAAAGTATGATATAATATAATTTAGTTTATGATATTCAATTTTAGTGTTGAATTATAAAAATAATAAATATATAGTTTATAATGCCAAAAAAAATTTATTACCCAATCATGAAAGAGAAAAAATACTCAACTTATGAAATGATGTGAAAATAGATATGATATGTACATGTGTGGAAATAGGTTGTAAGATGTTTATAAACTAGTCATCAAATTTTGGAAATATTATTTTTGGCTACCTAGACACTTGCATTGACATGTGGACACTTGTGTTGAAACTGATATCTAAATCTCAATGCAGTTGTATAGTAAAAAATGTTCATTATATCAATATGTAACCACTTGGGTATTTATAGGTTTTATGTCACCTTTCATTTGATGTATATGTATCTCATGCATAGGATCTATATAATTATCTATAGATTAAAGCCTAACTCTACACCTTAGGTTAGGTTAATGTGGTAGTGGGCTCAATATGTTGAGATGATCCCAAAGACCCCTATATTAAGTGAGCACTGCCTACATAAACAATACTCCAAGGAGGGTCTCATACTTATGTAGTTCTTACCTATATGTGGTAATATGTGTGTATAAGGGTGAAATATATTATATGAATATGCATGCAGTGATCTAGATTGTAACTTCAAAAATATGGCTCATGGGTTATATTTTGAGTGCTTCATATGTGTAATACGACTACTCATATGATTTATATTCAAATAGGAATTAATATGGTAAAATAGCTTAGTTTCATTATTTGAAATTCAATAATATGTCTAAACTTGAGAGGTGATTGCTTGATATTTTATATATGTCTAAAGAATTGGCTGACTTATATTTATACTAGTTATTTTTAAATTATCCTCACATAAGGGTTAATAACATTCTTAGGCTGACTCACACACATTGAAATATTTAAAAATTCAAGTGTTTTTTATGGTAATCACACTTGTATTGGAGTATAGATAGTAGTTTTGATGTTATTATCCTATCTTTAATGCAACTATCCAAGATAGAGGAAAGTTGTTGAGGTTTTATGACTTACAGTGAATCATATATATATATCAGATTTTAGGTGTTGTGTGGTTACATGTGTCTATATAATCAAAGTAATCAATTTTGGACTAATAAATAAGTAATTAGACCTAGTGAGGTGGTGAGTGTGAGTCTTTTAGTTACAAGGAAGGTTAAACTAAAGCATAGATCCTTGAGATATATTTTCTTAGTATAAGACTATTTTAACTTATAAATCTAGATTTAATCATTTGCATTTGCCTCCCTTAATATAGTAATGTATAAGGATGAAATTACTATGTTAAAAGAAAGAAAGCGTACCATGGTGTGTACAACATACCTTATATTTTATTTAACTCACTTTATTTTGATGTATGTGAATCACATAAAACCAAGAACATGTTATAGGTGTAATTAATGCATATTTATATTAAATTTAATAATTTTAACTTGAAAGAAAGATATCAAGCTAGGAGTACATGTGTGTCAATACAACCATATTTCTGCTTGGTAATTTGTCTTGGTAGAGATGCTTCCTAGATGAATCATTAGAGAAAATTTCAAAATTAAACCATTGATATGTGAAGATGGGAATTGGAGGGTGATCATTCCCCAATCCAATATAAGGATAAATTGTTCTAACTTCATTGGGAGCACAAAATATTAATCATACAACTCAAGTAGAACCAATCTAACTAATTTGTCCATTCTCGCTTGAGTTAAATGTTGTAACCATATCAACACAAAATAATAGAATTATAGTTCCAAGTCCATTGAGGTTGAAAAATTTGCATCACACTAATAAAACATATCCAACTACTACAACAGGTAAAATCTGAAATGATACATCTTGGTAAGGTCAATGCATAAATGTGTGTATAATATGAAAGTGTAACTATAATTTGGTGTATGTGCACCTAAAATATGTCCAAATCTAGAGTATCTATAAAAATGTAACTTGTGTATAATATGTATCAAAAATATGAAAATATATATCCTAAATTTATGCCTAATGCATAGAATTATGTCCCAAAGTATATATCTCAATCATTTAAACTATGTAAACTAAATAAAATTATGCCTATTATATCAATTGTATGTATGTGGATTCATCTATTATATAACATGCACCCACCAATATTCCCCTACCTTTGAAGTGAGGGTATTGAAAAATTGATAATCACCTTATATTAAAAAGATAAGACAACTATGTTTTATTTGTGTGAATCATGTGATAAAATAAGCATATATTAGTGTTGAATTATAAATATCAATGAAGCTCATAATATGCATACATAATAATCCCTAAAATGCATGACATGGATCATGGAAAAGTATAGAAGATAACAAACTCAATAAATAGTCAAGCACACACACAAGAGTAATCAAATGTCACACAAAGAGGGGTCTAAGGAGACCATAAACAAGGGGCATGTTAAAATTCCCCATACTAAAGTGGAGGTGAAAATTTCCACACATTAAATAAATAAGAAACATTGAAGGCAATGTGGCCAACAAGCAAAATAACATGTTCAAATGTTCCACAATAAATACAAAGAAGAAAATAAGAAGTACACTCAAGTAAGCTAATGTAAATAGATGAAGTAATGAGATATAAGTAACTAACATAATCATTTGATAGTAGTTCCTACATACATGTGTTACTAAAATGTCATGTAAAATAACACATAAAATATATTATGTAAGATAACAACATGAGTATAGATTTGTGTAAGATATATAAGCTCAGTAAGATAATGGAAAATTATCATAAACAATATAACATGTGTAATTCATGACCATATAAAATCAAGATTCCCCCAACATAGTGCATCATGTTGTAAGAGTGAAGGTTCAACTATCATTACTTGAGATATCGTGGGTCTAATGTATACATGTATCACACTCAAGTACCTTTAAAATATATATGTATATAAATGATATGATATCTAATAACATAAACTAAACACCATATGAAAAAGTTAGAAACCATGTGAAATGCTAAGTATTTTTGAATTATTTGAATGTTTTATATTTTCTTGATTTTTTTTTTGGAATTTTGAATTTATAATCATGTAAGCTATGGACAAAATAAAAGTATTACTATAATCCAAAGAGATAAAAAAGAGGATGCCTCTTTGAAGGCTCTATATCATGTGTGTCATATTAATCTGTTGCATAATCAGTATCATCAGGATCATACCAATCTTATGAATGAACTTTTTAGCCTTCTCAACATCACTATTTCCATTCACCACTAAGTTATATTTATTTTCAAAAGAGAAGTCCAAAGGAGACATAGGAAAATAACCAAAACAAGTCTCAAAAGGAGACTTTAAAGTAGAAGAATGCAAGGCATGGTTATAAGAATGTTGCACATAATATAAATGCTCATTCCATAATTTAGCATGTTTACCACAATACCCCTTGAGTAAATGTAACACTATTTAGTTGACCACTTATGTTTGTCCATCAGTTTGTGGATGAAAGGTTTTAATTTTATTTAGCTTAATATCCATCAAATCCCACAAAGATGACCAAAACTCACCAACAAATTGAGCATCATGATAATATATAATAGAAGTGGGTAACCTAAAATGGATCCAAACATTTTTTAAGAATAAATATGTAGTATCCTCCCATGTAACCTATTTAGTACAAGGAACCAAAATACACAATTTTATGAATCTATCCACAACCACAAAAAAATAATCATATTTTCTTCATGACATAGGTAAATATCCTAAAAAATCCATTGAAATACTTTCCCAAGGATGGTTAGGAATAGGAAGAGGTGTATACAATCCTAAATTTTGGTTACTATGTTTACTTGTGGAACAAAGAATGCAATGTTTAATATATTTAGATACATTTTCTATCATATGGGGCCAATATAAATATCTTTTTAATTGTGTAAATATTTTACCAATGCCAAAATGACCTGAAATAAGAGAAGTGTGTGCTTCTAATCATTTGAACTCTTTCATCTTGTGGAATAATTTTTTTTCTAAGATGATATAACATTCCATTATGCACATGATATTTAAATGATTCTACTAATTTACCATTTATCAAATCTTCATATACATCCTTAAAATCAACATCTCTATCATATTGTTCCTTATAAATTTCATTAACAAAAGGACTATGCTACAAAATAGTAGATTCTACTATAGGAGGTCTAGAAAGCATATCTACAACTTTATTATATGGTCCATTTTTGTACCTTGAAAAAAGATGGAACTACTACAAAAATCACATCTATAAAAAATTCCATGATTGTTATAGCTTGGATTGCGATTAAAGGTATTGCAAAGGCTGATGATCCATATGGATGATTGTCTCTTTGCCCATCAAATAGTGTTTCCACTTTATTCAAACTCTACACCAATTCATACAACTCTTTATCATAAGTAGTATAATTTTTAACTACACTTGTAAAGGTTTCTGAATGAAAACACACTAGTTTTTGGTTTTACATTAACATTACCCCCATTGCATACCCACTGGCACTAGTTTCTATTTCAATAGTTTATCGTAAATTAATAAGTGCAAGAATTGGGGTTATACTTATCTTTTATTTCAAGGTATTTAAAGATTTATCATGTTTTCCTCCCCATTGAAATACCTACTTAACACTTGTTAAAAGCATGTAAAGGAGATAAAATATAAGAGAAGTTAGCAATAAATTTTCTCCAAAATTGAACTGCTCTAAGAAAACCTCTAACTTTTGTTGCATTATTAGGCCTTGGACAATTCACTATGGTTGAAAATTTTTTAGGATCTATTTTTAATGAGCCATTTCATAAAACATAGCCTAAGTAAACCAAAAATGTTTTTACAAATTCACATTTTGACATCTTAAGGAAAAGTTTCTCCTTTTGAAAAGTATCTAAGAATTTCTTGATGTGTTTAAGATAATCTTCCCATGTGTTACTAAAGATTAAAATTTCATCCAAGTATACAATTACAAATTCATCAATAAATGGTCTTAACACATCATTCATAACCTGTATAAATGTAGTAGGTGCATTACAAAGCCCAAAAGGCATAACAAGCCACTCAAAAATACCTTGCTTAGTTTTTAAAGTGGTTTTCCAACTAGCACCATCACTTATTATTAGTTGGTGATAACCACTTATCAAATATAAATTAGTAAAATACTTTACATTTTTCAATTGATCTAACAAATCATCAATATGAGGAAGAGGGTAGTAGTTTTTAACAATGATTTTATTCAAAGCCCAAAAATCCATGCACATCCACCATGTACCATCTTTCTTTGGTACCAAGATGATAGCCAAACCACATGGAGAGGGACTTGTATGAATGAATCCTTTCTCAAATAACTCCATCACTTTCTTCTTGATTTCTTCATTCTCTAATACTAACAACCTATACATGTTAATATTAGGGAGAGAGGCATCCTGTTGCAATTGAATCTCATGTTGGATTTCCCTATTAGGGGGTAAACCTTTTGGTTCTTAAAAAACACCATTATAGTTAGAAATAATCTTTTATATTTCAAATTGATGTTTAAGATCACAACCATTGAAGGCATTGGATTTTTCATTATCCTTGGCTTTCACAATCATGAGAACAAAAATTTTACTTGAGTTTACAAGTATTTTCATTTGTCCTATAGAGATAAGAGTTAAATTGGTTTTGAAATGATAGGATCTTACTATGTATTCAATCCCATAATTTACCATCACATATTTGTTCTCTTCTCTATAAAATATTTTCTTTCTATCATATAAGTAAGGATTTCCCAAAACAATGGTAGGTTGTGGAGCTAAAAGCTTCACCAAGATGCAAACAAGAGGAGTTACAGAGGTTGTAGAGGTTGCAGAATGAGTTACAGGGCAACCGACATCGGTCTGATCAATTGACATTAGTCAGATAGTAGTGCAGAAGTAACCAACATCAGTTACAAGTCGGCTGAAATCAGTCAGGAGGAGCCGACGTCGGCAACCTGTGTGTGAGCATGCATTTTACATGCGGATTCTAGAGAGTCTATTTTTGGACTGTTATTTTGCATGTTAAAGGCTAATTATAGTCTTGGAGTTGCATGTCTAATTGTTGTAATTAAGAATGTCTAATTATTATATGCATGAGATCTATATAATAGACTCATGGGTTGTATTGTAAATTAGTGCTAGAAAGCCATTGAGCTTGAAGAGAGAGCTAGAGTAGCTCCTCCTAGTTCCAAAGGAGTGCTGAGTGTGTATGATCAAGGAGAGTTGCAGGTTGTGCAAGTTATACTAGGAGATCCATTGGGGTACTGGTTGAAGAATCATAAGGACTTGGTGAGGCAAGGACAAGGGTTCTTCAAGGTGTAGAGACATCTACATGGTGAGTAAGGTCTGGTGATTTGTAGGTGGCAGCAGAGAGCAGGAGATCTACTTGGAGTACGGTTGTGTACTTGGTGTACTGGTAACATTATTACTAACTGGTGGAGGTGAACACCAACTCTATATTGGAGTTGATTGTTGGGATCATAAGAGAGAGAGGGAAGAAGTACTTGAGGTGTGGCAAGCCTTTGAGGTGGAAGAAGAAGTGGCATCTTCTTTATTGTATTTTATTCTGAGTGATTATTAATACAAGATTGTGTATTGTCTCTCATATCCTGTGTTGTTTCATATTTCTAGTTACTTATTCATTCTGGTTAAATTCCATGTTTATTTGCTAATACAAGAGGTAATCATATATACTCTAATTGAGGAGCAAGATCCTGATAGTTGGTATCAGAGCAGGTTGAGCAAGTTGACCAAGTTGGTACCAACTTGACAGTTGGTATCAGAGCTTTTGGTTGGGTTGACTAAAAGGTGGTTTTAGATCTAGTTATTTTTTGTTGATTACAGGTCACTCACAAGGGTTTCAGAATGAGTGGGAGTATAGCAATGGTAGAAGAAAGTAAGCTACGAATGGAGAAATGAAATAGCATGAATGGTCTGATTGATGGAAAGAAAGAGCAGGTAAAGGAAGATTGTTGATCGGTAGAAGATCAGCATGTAGAAGTAGATGTTGAAGGTGTTGTTGCACAGGTTGCTTTGGATAAAGTAGAATCTTGGTTTATAAATTATTTTGCCTCTTTCTATGCAGCCCGAAATAGAGCATCGTTTCATGGGTATGTCTTTGGAGACTTTAGAGAGATTTATTTAGGGGTTGGTGAGCCTTGTCATATTATTGATGAAGGGGAAGTGAAGCTGAAATTATAGACGGGTAACACACAGGTGTTGAAGAAGGTCATGCAAGTTCCAATCTTGGAGACGAGTCTAATTTCTTTAGGAAAGTTAGGTGATGAGAGATGCATATTAACTCTCACAGCAGATGCACTCAAATTAGACGGTGGTAAGAAAGTAGGTATCCTTTATCTATCTACTTATATTACTGATTCACCTTCTATTGCAGAGATGTGGCTTTGTAGGCTTGGTCACATATATAAGAGGGGAATCCAAGTTTTTAAGTAGAGGTCAGATGTCTTTGACAAAATTAAGAACTGAAAAGCCTTGGTTTTCATGGAGGAGATGATAGATAGAGATTAGTTGAGGGGACTAAATTATTCTGAGCAGGGCTATGTTAATTTGAATAGGGTTTTGACCTAAAAGGAGCTTGTGGGCAAAAAGGTCATCACTCACAGGAAAACACAGGTACCAGCATTGGTCAAAAAGTAACTAACATCGGCAACAGGAAGACCGACATCGGTCATATAGGAACCAACGTCGGTAGAAGGGATACCAGCGTTGGCCAGGGAAATGACGTCAGCAGTTAGGGTCAGTGCAGGGAACCGACATCGATCAGGTGCAGATTGGGAGATGGCTAAGATTGGTCATTGGAATGGATGTTGGGTGGACAACAAGCTATCAAGGAGTCTCAAATGCCCATATGGAGGACTGAAAGGGTAAGTGGACCTCATATTCATTATTCACCTTCTTACTAGTTTCTTACTGGTGGTCAAGAACCAGGAAGATGTGAAGAAGCAATGCAGGTAGAATCTATAAATAGTGGGAGCTTGGCATGGATGAGGAGTGTGACTCCTTAGAGAAGAACCAAATAAGAGTTTGTTGGTGGAGTTGTTAGCTAAAAAAAAAGCACTGAAAGACGGATGGATTCCCAAGTTAAAGAAGAGAGTGGATGGATACATGAGATGAAAGGCCAAGGTATATGGTCTTGAGGAAGCTGCAAGATAGTGGTACAAGTTTTGACAGGTGGATGACAAAGCAGGGCTTCAGTCAATGTCAATGTAACCATTGTGTTTAATTTACTAGGTGGATGATGAGTCGCAACATTATCCTATTACTGTATGTGGATGGTATGCTTGGAGCAGGTTTGTACATACAGAGATTTGCTGAGCTAAGGGTAAGGTTAGTTTAGAGGTATGTCATGGAGAATTTGGGAGTAGCAAAATTCTTTGGCATAAGAGACATGGAGATTTTGTCTCTAGTGGGAGCTAATGTGAAGATGGTGTTGGCAGGGTTCAATATGCAAGATGTAGAATTGGAAAGCACACCAAGGGCTGGACAGTTCAAGCTGAGATTAGAACAGTGTTTGAAATCACATGAGGTCGAGTGTAGACCTGAGTTTTACCAAGCAGTGGGAGTTGTTAGAGAGATTGGATCCAATTCAGGGAAGGTGGATTCTTAGGTATCTGAGAGGGACCAGAAGTAGGGATTCATGTTATGCAAGGTCAAGGTCTTCACTACATGGGTTTGTAGGTTTGGATGTGGTAGGTTACTTGGATGGCAGGTGTAGCATCACAGGTTGTGTGGTGGTTGGTCTTTAGGATTGATCTTGAAGAGGGATACAAGTCAAGGAATAAATTAGACTGTGTATAGGTATAGGTACAGGTACAACTATTTATCTCCAAGTGGGAGATTATTAGGTTGTGGAGCTAAAAGCTTCACTAGGATGTAAACAAGAGGAGTTACAGAGGTTACAGAGAGTTTAAAAATGAGTTGCAGGGTAACCAATGTCAGTCTGATCAACCGATGTTAGTTAGATAACAGTGCAGAAGCAACCGACATCAGTTACAAGTCAGCTGACATCAGTCAGGAGGAGCCGACGTCAACAACCTGTGTGTGAGCATGTAGTTTACATGCAAATTTTAGAGAGTCTATTTTTGGACTATTAGTTTGCATGTTAAAGGTTAATTATAGTCTTGGAGTTGTGTGTCTAATTATTGTAATTAAGAATGTCTAATTATTGTATGCATGAGATCTATATAATAGACTCATGGGCTGTATTGTAAATTAGTGCTAGAAAGCCATTGAGCTTGAAGAGAGAGCTAGAGTAGCTCCTCCTAGTTCCAAAGGGGTGCTGAGTGTGTATGATCAGGGAGAGTTGCAGGTTGTGCAAGCTCTACTAGGAGATCCACTGGGGTACTGGTTGAAGAATCATAAGGACTTGGTGAGGCAAGGATAAGGTTTCTTCAGGGTGTAAAGACATCTACATGGTGAGTAAGGTCTGGTGATTTGTAGGTGGCAACAGAGAGCAGGAGATCTACTTGGAGTATGGTTGTGTACTTGGTGTACGGGCAGCATTGTTACTGACTGGTGGAGGTGAACACCAACTCTGTATTAGAGTTGATTATTGGGACCGTAAGAGAGAGAGGGAAGAAGTCCTTGAGGTGTGGCAAGCCTTTGAGGTGGAAGAAGAAGTGGCATCTTCTTTATTGTATTTTCTTCTGAGTGATTATTAATACAAGATTGTGTATTGTCTCTCATATCTTGTGTTGTTTCATATTTCTAGTTACTTATTCATTCTAGTTAAATTCCGTGTTTAGTTGTTAATACAAGAGGTAATCATATATACTCTAATTGAGGAGCAAGATCCTGATAGTTGGTATCAGAGCAGGTTGACCAGGTTGACCAGGTTGGTACCAACTTGACAATTGGTATCAGAGCTTTTGGTTGGGTTGACTAATAGGTGGTTTCAGATCTAGTTAGTGTTTGTTGATTATAGGTCACTCATAGGGGTTTCAAATTGAGTGGGAGTATAGCAATGGTAGAAGAAAGTAAGCTACAAATGGAGAAACTGAATAGCATGAATGGTCTGATTGATGGAAAGAAAGAGCAGGTAAAGGAAGATTGTTGGTCGGTAGAAGATTAGCGTGTAGAAGCAGATGTTGCAGGTGTTTTTGCACAGGTTGCTCTGGATAAAGTAGAATCTTGGTTTATAGATTCTTTTACCTCTTTCCATGCAGCCCGAAATAGAGCATCTTTTCATGGGTATGTCTTTGGAGACTTTGGAGAGATTTATTTAGGGGTTGGTGAGAATTGTCAAATTATTGATGAAGGGAAAGTGAAGCTGAAATTGTAGACGGGTAACACACAGGTGTTGAAGAAGGTCATGCAGGTTCCAATCTTGGAGATGAGTCTAATTTCTTTAGGAAAGTTAGGTGATGAGAGATGCACAGTAACTCTCATAGCGGATGCACTCAAATTAGACGGTGGTAAAAAAGTAGGTATCCTTTATCTATCTACTTATATTATTGATTCACCTTCTATTGTAGAGATGTGGCTTTGTAGGCTTGGTCACATATGTAGCAGGGGAATGCAAGTTTTTAAGTGGAGGTCAGATGTCTTTGACAAACTTAAGAACTAGAAAGCCTTGGTTTTCATGGAGGAGATGGAAAATAGAGATTAGCTGAGGGGACTAAATTATTCTGAGCAGGGTTGTGTTAATTTGAATAGGGTTTTGACCCAAAAGGAGCTCGCAGGTAAAAAGGTCATCACTCACAGGCAAACATAGGTACCGGCATCGATCAAACAGTAACCGATGTTGGAAATAAGAAGACCAATATCGGTCATATAGGAACCAATGTCAGCAGAAGGGATACTAGCATCAGCCAGGGAAATGACATCGGCAGTCAGGGTCAGTGTAGGGAACTGACATCGGTCGGATGTAGACTGGGAGATGGCTGAGATTGGTCACTAGAACAGATGCTAGGCAAACACCAAGCTGTCAAGGAGTCTCAAATGCCTATATGGAGGATTGAAAGGGTAAGTGGACCTCATATTCATTATTCACCTTCTTACTAGTTACTTACTGGTGGTCGAGAACCAGGAAGATGTGAAGAGGCAATGCAGGTAGAATCTAAAAATAGTGGGAGCTTGGTATGGATGAGGAGTGTGAGTCCTTGGAGAAGAACCAAATAGGAGTTTGTTGGTGGAGTTGTCAGCTAAAATAAAAGCACTAAAAGATGGATGGATTCCCAAGTTAAAGAAGAGAGTGGATGGATACGTGAGATGGAAGGCCAAGGTATATAGTCTTGAGGAAGCTGCAGGACAGTGGTATAGGTTTTGACAAGTGGATGACAAAGTAGGGCTTCAGTCAATGTCAGTGTAACTGTTGTGTTTAATTTACCAAGTGGATGATGAGTCACAACATTATCCTATTACTGTATGTGGATGGTATGCTTGGAGCAGGTTTGTACATACAGGGATTTGCTGAGCTAAGGGTAAGGTTAGTTCAGAGGTATGTCATGGAGAATTTGGGAGTAGTGAAATTCTTTGGCATAAGAGACATGGAGATTTTGTCTCCAGTGGGAGCTGATGTGAAGATGGTGTTGGTGGGGTTCAATATGTAGGATGCAGAATTGGAAAGCACAACAAGTGCTGGATAGTTCAAGCTGAGCTTAGAATAGTGTTTAAAATCACATGAGGTTGAGTGTAGACCTGAGTTTTCCCAAGCAGTGGGAGTTGTCAGAGAGTTTGGAGCCAATTTGGGGAAGGTGGATTCTCAGGTATCTAAGAGGGACCAACAGCAGGGATTCATGTTATGCAGGGTCAAGGTCTTCACTACAAACGTTTGTAGGTTCGGATGTGGCAGGTTACTTGGATGACAGGTGTAGCATCACATGTTGTGTGGTGGTTGGTCTTCAGGATTGATCTTGAAGAGGGATACAAGATAAGTAATAAATTAGATGGTGTACAGGTATAGGTACAGGTACAACTATTTATCTCCAAGTGGGAGATTGTTAGGTTGTGGAGCTAAAAGTTTCACCAGGATGTAAACAAGAGGAGTTACAGAGGTTACAGAGGTTGTAGAGAGTTGTAAAATGAGTTGTAGGGCAATCGACATCAGTCTAATCAACTGACGTCAGTCAAATAGTAGTGCAAAAGCAACTGACATCGGTTACAAGTTGGCCGACATCGGTTAGGAGGAGCTAACGTTGGCAACCTGTGTGTGAGCATGCAGTTTGCATGTGGATTTCAGAGAGTCTATTTTTGGACTGTTAGTTTACATGTTAAATGCTAATTATAGTTTTGGATTTGTGTGTCTAATTATTGTAATTAAGAATGTCTAATTATTATATGCATGAGATCTATATAATAGACTCATGGGCTGTATTGTAAATTAGTGCTAGAAAGCCATTGAGCTTGAAGAGAGAGCTAGAGTAGCTCCTCCTAGTTCCAAAGGGGTGTTGAGTGTGTATGATCAAGGAGAGTTGTAGTTTGTGCAAGTTCTACTAGGAGATCCACTGGGGTACTGGTTGAAGAATCATAAGGACTTGGTGAGGCAAGGACAAGGGTTCTTCAGGATGTAGAGACATCTACATGGTGAGTAAGGTCTGGTGATTTTCAAGTGGCAGCAGAGAGCAGGAGATCTACTTGGAGTACGGTTGTGTACTTAGTGTAATGATAGCACTGTTACTAACTGGTGGAGGTGAACACCAACTCTATATTGGAGTTGATTGTTGGGACCATAAGAGAGAGAGGGAAGAAGTCCTTGAGGTGTGGCAAGCCTTTAAGGTGGAAGAAGTGGCATCTTCTTTATTGTATTTTCTTCTGAGTGATTATTAATACAAGATTGTGTATTGTATCTCATATCCTGTGTTGTTTCATATTTCTAGTTACTTAATCATTCTAGTTAAATTCTATGTTTAGTTGCTAATACAGGAGGTAATCATATATACTCTTATTGGTGGAGTAGGATCCTGACAAACAATTCCACAAATATCCAAAGGAACTACATCTAGCTCTACTTCATCAATGAATTTAGAAGTAATAACAAACCTCAAGGTACATTTTTTATGACATAAAATTTTACATCATCACACACCCATCTTAAAGGATATGGTTTTGGATGTGGTTTAGTTTTGAGTCCTTACTTTTTAACAACTTCTTCATAAATAAGATTAGCTTGTGATCCACTATCAAAAATAGTATCTATTTTAGTATGCTTAGATATGAATCTTATGTCAAAAATCTCATCTATTTTCCTTTTAGCATGTTTAGATTTAGTTTTAGAAGATGAAGTAATAATAGAAGGTTTAGGGTTATAAGAGGAAGAAGTTGAACCTTGTAGACCCATAACAATCACTTTTGTTTCATCACCAGAATCTGATCCCAAGTCCTATTGGATTACAATATTAGCCTTCTTTTCCATCTTATTTCAAAAGCTATTTATCTTGAGTTTTGGATGGAGTTTCTAACACTTAGCCTCATCATGATTCTTCTTTTAATGATTATAGAAAGGTTTTCCTTCTTCATTCTTAACAGTGTCAGTAGACTTACCCTTACCCTTTCCTTTACCTTTCCCTCTATTTTCAATTGGCTTGTGAGATTTCTTTTCGTATCCTTCTTTGGTCATCTTACCCCTAGCTTCCATATGGGTAGCTTGCACACAGACTTCATTAGGGTTAAAAGGATTAAACCTAAGAATATTATGTCTCAAGTAACTATGCAAACCTCCAATATACTTCAGTAATGTTTCTAAAATATACAGAGGAATGCCAAACATTAATTCCTTATTTTTAAACTCTTGAGTATAATCCTTCATACTCTAAACTTTATTATATCTAAAAGTCTACCAATCCATAGTATCTTGTTGCATATAACCCAAAGGATAAAATTCATTTCTTAATTCAAAAAAAAATCATTTCAGGGAGAGATTACCTTACCATGTCGCTTGAGAACTTCCTAAATCTTACTCTCCCACTGGATGAGTGTTATGCCACTCATATGGATAGTAGATAACTCAATCTTGGCTTCCTCACTAAGAATATTTTGATTCTTGAAATATATCTCAATATATTTGACCTACTTATCCAATTTCTCTACATTGAGCTCACCATTATAAATTGGCAAATTTAATTTAACATCTAATTTCAAATGTGGGATAATTTTACCATTTGTGGAAGAGGAGGCCTTTTTAAAAGATGAAGGTGAAATAAGAAATTCTTCTCTTCCAACTTGATCTTCCTTTGATTCTTTCCCCTTTATGTGTTCCTTGTACATTTCTTTAACCATATTTTTCATGTTGAGGAAGGCATACTAGAATTCTACCTCAGACATGTCTACTCACATATTTGACTACTGGGTTTCACATCTTGCACCAATTTCAAGATCAAACTCTACAAGTTCCCCTTCACCACATCTTGATCGAGACCTAGTTAGTATACAAGACTATTATAATTTCTAGATAATGTGTTTAATGGATTTGATCATAGGGTCTAATACCAAACTAATCCAAAAATCCAAGTTATAAAAACCTTTACAGTTTGCTTAGATCAGATTTAAATTTAAAATGGAATAATTTAATTTCTAATTTCCCCTTTTAATAAATCCAAAAATTTGATTTATAAAAACTTCCATAATTTAATAAAGGAAATTGAAAGGATTTTTTATCATAGAGAGGAAATTAAAAATAAAATATAACATATAATATTTTTTATAGGTTCACCAAATGCCTACATCCGCAAGTCCACTCTATGACTGTTTTTATCTTATTAAAACTCTTTAAGACTAATTATAGAAAAAATTCTTTTACTAAATAATTTATTTTCATACCAGATATCTATTTGTGTAACAAAATAAACCTCTTAGAGGTTTTGCTACCTCTGTATTTAGATATCTCTATCTACAATTTCCTCTGTGCAAATCCACTACTTCTCTACCAAAATCCTATTACTACCTCTATAAAATAACCTACAACTATATATATCTCAATGCTACTTGGCATTGGTAGGGCAATAAAAAATTTCCCTAGATTATTAACATTTTTTTTTAATTGGGATTTTTTCCATTTTGATAGCATGGCTTGGCTCTTTAGGATTTCCTGCTACCTATATTCAGTTTTGCTCTACAATTGATCAAAACCAAAATCCCTCAAAATGGAATTCAAAATCATTGGAATATAGCTAAGCATGGAAAATGGTGTATAATTATCACCAAAGCTGATCCATGCTATCATAAATAGCATAATTAAACTTCCCCACATAATCTATTGAATAATCTTTTCCAGCTATAAACCCTTTACCATCAATATTTTTGCATATAACACCTGTCAATAATCTTCAAGAAATTTTAAAGAATTAAATTAACATATATTTTTTGATGTAATAATTATAATAATTATTCTCAAAAATAATACATTGTAATTAATATCCAACGTCATATTATCTTGCTATCAAAATCAAGAAAACAAGATTTACATTTCTTGATTAATTCAAGATTACCACAAGAATAAAGATTACACTTCTTGGTAATTAAATATTACCATGCTAACTCCAAAACTTGAGTTCAATTTCCACACCTTTCTTTTAAATAAATAATTAATATTCTTCCAATTTAGCTTTTCTTGACAAGAATAAAGATACATGCATAAAGTTTCAATTCCACCTAACTTCTTTAAGGATATTACCACCCCTTTAACTTGGCGTTAAACTATGCCATTATAAAGACATGCCCACTTAAATTCATTTTAAAAAAATACTTTAGTATGCATTTTTTAAAAAGTCTACCACCTTTCTTTGGAATCTAATGGGTTTTAACAAGTTTGGCTCTTAGACTTAAAGATTCATGCCATGTGTCCACATAAAACCCTTTTCTTTTAAAGACTTAAGGAATGGTACGGATTTATTTTATTTTTTTCTTTTTCTTTTTTTTTAAAAAGGGAATTAATATTTAATTAAAATATATTTATTATTTTTTAATAAACATATTAAAATATATAAATATTTAATTAAATATTTTAATAAAAATATATTAAAATATATTTTATTGGTAGAAATTTTTCAAAATTAATTATAAACATTGTGAGTGGAGGTTTGGCATTATTGGCTAGATAATGTCCCACCTACATTCATAATAAAAATTAAATATTGCCAATAATTGATTAGAATCTTCAGTGGGAAATCCCCTAGATCAATAAGTGATCTAGATAAGCAAATTAATCAAGGTTGTACTATGAAATAAGTAATTAGACCCATTTAGATGTTAAGTGTCAGCCTTTTGGATAAAATAAAGGTCAAACTAAAGGGTAGAGCCTTGTGATACATTTGTCAAATGTAAAATACTAAGTTAACATATAAATCTAAATTTAAGAATCTACATGACCCTAGGTATTTTTTATATGTCATTAGGTATGTGGAAAATAAACTCTCTGTTTAATTATGTACAATGGCTTAAGTATTATGGAATCAACCTTGAGACTAATGTGTTATTAAAATAGATCAATGCATAGCCTATAATGACAATCACTAAGTGGTTTTAAAAATATTAGAAAACAATTTATAAAACAAGCAATAAGAAAATATAAAATAAAGATAAAATAAAATGAAAATATTTTCATTTATAGAGGTCAAAAAAATTCACCTTGAGGTCAAAAAAAGAGCTTTGGTATCAGATGTTATCTAAGGTGACAAGATAATTTGTTCAGTGTTAGATCAAATCCAAGGTTGAAGAAGATTGACTCATGGTTTTAGATTTGTATCCAAATTTGAAGGTTGTTTTCTTCTAGTGTTAAGAATTTACAAAAAATTGTATGAAATCCTAGGACAAAAATCAAACAAATAACAAGTAGAATTTTAAATAAAATATGGGTTCACTAGAAATTCATTTTAATTTAAAAATGAAATGTTAATAACAAATAAACTATTGAAAACTAATTTAAATATATAGAATATACAGATCTGAATGTGAAATACAATAATTTTCATAATTGAAAATTTTCTATAAATAATAAATTGACATAAGATGTGTAAAGCTATCTTGGATCTAATTTATTGATCCCAATTTGGATCTTAGTATACTAGTCATGTGTAATAAGTTTCCACTATGACCAATTACATCAAAATTTTACCTGTAAGACAATTATGTAAGATACTTTGTACTCAAAACATTAAACTCAATATAATTATTTGACAAATTAGTGTGAGGGTGATCCAAAAATCTTCATGGTGATGATCAACAAGTTGAAAGCTCTTGAAATACTAGTTTATATTATACAAAAAAATATAGATTTTTTGGTGTCAAAAGTATATTTTTATTTTGAATTCCTTAAAAAAGATAGACAAATTAAAAAATAATAACACTCAATTTTGAGGTCATATGAAAAAATAACAACCTCTGCAAGTGAGGGACTCTAGTGTTAGAGTTAGTCTCAGGAGCCAATTGTTAACCACCAAAGATGGACTATTAACCTTTAGAACCACATAAATTTAAATGGTTTTGAATAGTTTCCTTCACTTTGGTTGTTTATTTTAGTTTATTTACTAATTTTAAGGATGAGAGAGCATTAATATAGGTTTAAGGAAGGTAGTAAATAAAATAAGACATAACAATAAGGATGAAAGTTGGATACACATTTTTTGTAACAAATTAGAGCATTTTTCTTGTGATATCACTATTTTTTTCACCCTAAAATCAATCTATGAATACTAATTTAATGTTAATATGGTTAATAATATAGAAATGACAATGAACAAGGGTGATAATCAGATATATAATAGACCAATCAGATGCTAAACTTAGATATAAACATACACTAAAAATTTTATGTTGAGAATAGGCTAAAAATATAAAGTACAATTAAATTATGCATGGAAAATGACAAAAAGGTGATATACTTAGCTAGTTTAAATGCTAACATAGTTTTAGATCTAGAACAAATAGAAATTAGGTTAGAAAGAGATTCTAAAATATTTATCAAATTCTAGATCTGATGTTTTTGGAGGTATAGACACTAAATTTTAGTAATTTGATTTGTCAATACCAAATTACTACCCCTATCTTTTGAAACTTTCCTAAATCTAGTCATTAGCCCTTTATAGCTAGTCAAATCAAGGAATTATAGCCTAAAAATGCAATTTTGAGTAAAAAACATCAAAAAATGGATTAAAAATGGGTTATTTTTTTTAAAAAAGGATTTTAATATATTCAAAATCATGAAAATAGCCTAATTATAAAAGTTCAAGTCATGAAAAAGTGTTTTGATATGTTAAATAGCCTAAAACCCCCTTTTTCACCCGATACATGCCAATTAGCTGCATTAAAACATTAAAAGGTTGAAGATTTGTTTTTTTTGTTGCATGTAATTCATGTTATAATTCTAAAATATTCTATTCCAAGTGGTGGAGAGTGAAATTTGGCACTTAAAAGGGTAAAAAGAGCTTTTTTCTTTCATCTTGCAAGAATAGTATGGAATTCATATAGATTCCATACAACCAAGGTAGGGGGAGTCAATTTTAGGGAATATAAAAGATTCAACATAAAATCCATGATGATTCATGGATATATAGGCCCTAAACTAGTCTTCTTATGCTACTTTGCTTGTTGGCACAAAGAGACCTACCTGTAGGTTTGGGAGTGGTACAAACTATTAAAGAAGGGTATAACTCTCAAATTTGGGGTGAAAAAAGTATAATTAGAGGGATTAATAATGGTCTAAGTGGTTCATAAATTTGATTAACTAGGCTCAAGAACTATTTAGTTTTAAAAAGTTTAATTTCTATAGCCTTGCAATCAAGAAGTCAACCAGTTTTCTTCAATTTCTCCTAACCTAGGTAGATTTTTAGGGAAAATCAAATTGTTCTAGAATATTGAGGACTTGTTATAAATTTCCATATACTTATGAATCTTTTATTCATCCAATTAAATGTCTAAAAAATGTCACAAACTTATCCAATTAATTTGTAATGTAGTATGGACTTCAAAGGTGAGTTGTACGGTTATGGAAGAGGAAGGCATCTTCAAGTTTTCAAGAAAATGGTGTTTGAAGGGTTAAATCAAGTTTTCATAATTTCAAAGATAAATCACTGGATATTTTTATATTTTTATGGCCAATAATTCCCATCACCATGCTCTAAATGTGCCTCTAAAAGGCCTATTTAGTATAAATTAAGGAAACTTTGCAAATTTTAAGGTTTCTAGAGAAAACCATGATTCAATTTTAGTCTCTTTCCCTCCTCCAATGGCATTTAAATTAGGTGTATGTGATGATCATTAGTTTTTTTTTTCATTAGATGCTTTAGGTAACCTTTGTCATGTTCCTTCTTCCTCCTTTCCCACCACTACCCCATACACCTCATCTCACTAACATACTTTGTCATTTTCCACTATGTTTTGTGTTCATTCACCTTCATTTCATGATTTTATCTCATCTTTCCATCATCTTTCATCCCTACCACCATTAATTACATCTATATAACCTATTACATCACTAAATAATCAAGGGTTAAAGAGAGAAAATCCCTCAAAAATCATGATCAAGGGGTTATGGACCAATCAAAATACAATAAAGAGGAGCACTTCCATCAAGTGATATAGTCAAGATTTCCATGAATGCAAGGGTTTATTGAGGGTTTCTTGATATTATAGGGTTTATGACTTAAAGGAAGGATATTGTGAACATGAGGATGATGATGTGACTATAGGGTACATCCACACTTATTGCCTTAGGTTTTAAATTCTTTCAAAGCCTCTACATAGTCCCTTGTCAGTACACATAACCTTTTTAAGCACAATCATATTTTCAAAAGGTTATGAACAAGTTTATCTAAGATGGTTCTCATAGATAGTCATCAAGAAATATTTAAGAGGGATAGACTCATCATGATCATGATATTGAAACATTAAACAAGTATACAGTCTATTATATCAAGTCTAAGACCACCTACAGCCCTATTAAGGCACTCACATGCATGTTCTTTGTAGGGAGGCCTAATTGTATGAGATTTGGATTTTGAAGGGGTTTTTTTTAATTAATTTTGAGCTATCAAGTATAGTTTTGTTTTGAAAGATACTTATATAGATGGTCATGAAGTAAAAAGGCTTTTCAAGTTTAAAATGAGCCTAAAATCAAGAAAGGACTCCTATAGCCTTACTCTCAATTTTTAAACATAGTCAAGTTTTGATAACAGTAAATAGGTCATTATAGACTATGTTGGTTAATGTTTTGGTTGAATTTAAATTATAAAGTGAGTGGTCTCTTAATAAGGATAACATATAAAGTATATATGGGCTAATATGTACAAATGTAACCTACAACCAATATTTAACCCTACAATCAAACATGTTATGAGGTAGGGGGTTCAAGAGGGTTTCATGATGCTTGTAGGGTTTTAAACCTGAAAATGGATTATGTCATGGCCATGATGCTATAAAATACTAACAATAGACCTTCACACTTTTTACCTCAAGCTTTCAAACTCTTCCAAGTTCCCTCATGATCCATATAAGACCATCATTTAGTAGCCAACGATAGTGAGGATATTTTTTTCAAATGGTGAGGTATATTTTTTATATTGATCCATTTTAGGTGATGAAACTCAATTATTTAGAAACACATTCAAGGTCAATTTCCAATAAGTACACTATAGGTAGTGGAGAAGACCTATAACCCCTAAAATTACCCTACAAAAGGACTATTGGATCACCAAAGACTTGGAATTGGTAATCTAATGGGTCGAATAAGGAATAAGGAATGTAAAAAATTATCAAGTGGATCTTATCATAAATACTCAGTCACATATAGCCTAATGGTCTCCTACAACCAAGGGTCATGAAGGGTTAGTAAAATCTATATGCCAAGGGTTTGGGCTTCACAAGGTTTATAAATGAGCAGAGGAAAGGTTATCTAAAAACAAGGAAATTTAATATGGAGAAAGAGGGATAAATTATGACCTATAGTTACAAAATATAATCTAAACCCATCTCAATAGAACCTACATCCCTCTCAACAAAACCTACAACCCTTTTCATCTACAACTATAATTTCAAGATTGGCAAGCATGATGTGGATCAATGATCAGGTATCGAGGGGTTTCACAGTCTCTTAAAGGATAGATTTAGGGTTAAAAATAATCATATTAAACATAAAAACACCTAATCTCATTAGCTATCTTATAAATTCATGCCCTCAGTCTTCAGTCCATACACAAACCATTATACACAGTCAAGCTATAGAGGAAGGTTTCAAGGTTTAGAGCTTTCTAGATAGGTTTTATGCTTGAAGAACACCTTGATAGATGGGTTGTTTTAAGTTTTTAACTATAATTAAAAAATATCACTATTTTTTATTCTCATAGTGAATACCTATAGCTTCCTTGGGAAAATAGTCCTATATTCAAATTTCTAGGGTTTTCAAGTATAAAGGCCTAACTCGATAAACAATGGGGGTGATATTGTTGGTAGTATAGAGATCTCTTAGAGTAAGTGAATTTTATTGAAATTAAGGACATAAATATTGAGACAAAATACAATTCCATAGTCGTATCTCTCATTGATGCCAATCTACAGCCATATGGAGATTAAAGGACCTTCAATCATCAAGGAAGAGATAATGGCTAATGGTCTAACCTAAAAACTTTCATAAAGTTTTTGAGAATCATTAAGAAAAAATGATGAGGTGATATAATAAAGATTAAAATTTATCCAATCACTTTTAAACGTTCTCTCACCTTACCTCATAAACCCTACAGGCCATTGTATGAAATCTACCTAGTTTAAGGCCTAAAAAGCTTGAAACTAGTCAAATTGCCATAGTTGAGATGTATGGAGGGAAGTAATTTTTTATAAATAATATGAAAAAACCTATCGAATATGGATTTAACTCTAAATATTTTTCAAACCTAACTAATGCCCACCTATAACAAAATAACATAGTCATTTTGAAGCCTAAATGCATTATTTGAGAGTCCTGATGTGCTTGAAAATAGGGGTAGAGGTTCTTTTCAATCTATTGAAAGGACTATTGTACTAAATAAAGATGATTTTTTACCTTTATAACATCCAAACATCTTTAAACACCTTCAAATATGCAAAATGTAGTCAAATGTGTAGACAGTCCATGGATAGGGGTCATTTTTAAAGGAAATTTGAGGTTTTTGGGAGATACAAGCGTATTTTTAACTTGAAATTTGGTAAACAAGGTCATAATTAGTTGGATAAACTTTTGAAAAAAAATTGTGTCCATTTTATGAGTGGATATTCTCATTTTTTTCTCAGACCTCAACCTATCCGTTGGAGGTCGCCATTGGAGCAGGCAATGTTCTAGGGTGTGACAAAGGTTTATAAGTCTAGATAAAAGTTTTTAAATCATGGGATGATTTTTTAAAATCATAATAATACCTTTAAAAAGTTTTAAAACTCCAATTTTTATGAAAAACATGCTCATACAGGCTTATTCAAGTAAATAGGAATATAAGCCAAAATGGGTGTTTTTTTTTAAAATTTTTCAATCAAATTATGATTTAAAAGTATTTTTATAGCATGGTACATGTACCATAATTATATTTTCAGGATTTTTTAATTATGAGAAGATTTAATTTCATATTGGTGAATTTTTTCATTTTTTGCAATTCTAAACACCCTTCTAAGCCTCTTGTTCAGATGCTCGTATTGTTCACCACATGTGGATTTTGGTTGAATGATCTTATTATGTTTTGAGGAATCATATGTAATTAAAATTATTTAAAAATTGGGATCATTTAAGGGTTTTTTATTAAGAACAATCATTAAAAGTGTAGGCAACCTAGAATGCAGTTAAAACCCCATAGGCAAATTTCATCGACATGGTAACTTTTCATATATTCTACATGGAAACACAATATTTTTACGGATGAAATATGATTAAATGTGATATTAATAAATGGAAATATTTCTATATTTTGAGGTCTATACCTCATGAATCATTAGTTTGAAGTTTCAGCTTTAAAACCCTCCTAAACCTCTAAATAGTTTTGCAAAATGTGGATTTTATTGCTATAAAATCATCTTGGATCAACCTAAAACATTTTAAAACATCAATATAACTCAGAGAGGATTACAAAATTCCAATTTTATACATGGATTTGTATAGATGAGGGCAAAAATCATGTTTTTTGTGTAAAAAAGCATGTAAAATAAAATACATAGTAGTTCAATGAAATATAATCAATGGATATCAAATCCTAAGACTTTTTATTCATCATAAAATCTTTATTTGGTAATAATTAATCTTTTAATCACTCCTAACAACTCAATCAAAATGTCTAGTATGTAGGAAAATGGAGTAAAATAGACCTAGTCAACCCTATTGATCAAATGGTGAAGGTTTTCTCATAAAAATCACATATCTCATGATGATTAATTTTTTATACAAGTCTAATTAATTGTTTTTTTATGTTTCATGGTGTCTTATTTTAGGTTTCATAGATTCCAAGTGCACAAGTTAGCTAATAGGCCTACTTGGCTTAGGTGGCCTAATTGTTCAAGTGATCAAATTTGAGATTGGCATTAAAATTGGTCATCAAAGAGTTATAAATGGGTTTCCACACCACTTTTATAATATTACATGTATATTTAATGCACAATTCAATCTTTAAATTCTCTTTTCATGCAAATGTGGAGCTATTTAGAGTTAATTACTATTGACTAATTGACAAGTCATGTTTTTCTCCTTGATTTTCATGCAATCAATGTTCTAATTTAGCTTCAAGATTAAATCAAATGGAGTACTCATTCCAAATATTGGTATAAAATCATACATAAAGGGGGATTTGAATTATTAGTATGGGCCATCCACCTCCTTTCTATGCCAAAGTTTGAAATTTCATGCATGCTTTGTTGAGTTTAAGTATTTTTATAATTATTTTAATATTGTAAAAGGAGTTAGCATTGAATTATCCAATAAATACTAATACTTATTTCAAATCAATGCCATATTTGTTGAAGGTTTTTCTTTGACATATATATTGGTTTTTTGAATCCATTTTAGAGAATTCCTAGAGCTAAAGAAGAAACTATATTTTGGACCATACATCAATAAAGGATTTTTTTAATTTTGTATATGAGTTTTAATAGTTAATAGAGTGTAATTTATTATGTATCAACACATAAGTGGGATTATATCCCCTTTTTTATGTCCCTTCCTCACCTATTGCTTTCTATCTCACTTTCTACATTTCATTTGAAGAGGTAAAGAAAGAATTTTGTAATCCAAAATTCTTTCAATCCTTCATCTAAAATACTTATGATTAGGGGTAATCTAGGAAATTTTATTAATTTATATGTGTGCATTATTTTTAATAGATTCCATATGATATAATAAATTTAGGTGTATCACCCCATTAGATAGGATTTCCCTTCAGCTTCCCCTTCCCCTTTTCATCCTAAAATAACAATAATTTAGTTTTAATAGATAGATATTAAGGGAACCAAGCCTCTCTAGAGGTTCTTATCACTTTAGAGTCACACAAATTATGAGAATATCCAATTGTATCAATTAGAGAGAAAGTGTCCTTTCACATCTTCAAATAGGGTGCACTCCAAAGTGATAATAATTTATGGCATGCTCAGTGGGACATCATTCTACACACTAACCGTTGGATGCATTCAAAATATTAGTGAAACTTTTAGGCACTCAAAGTTTATTATGAACATCAAGTATCATTTTAAATATTGACTACTTTTAGCACTTGGTTTACTAATGGTCTTTAATGGCTTGTTTCATTATGGATCCAAATTATCCTCACTATGATCAATATGACCAGTCACACTATGATCCTTACTAAGAGTTTGAAGATATATATCAGCCATATATATAGGAGTACTACCCAAATCCTCCCTATGACCAGCCATTCCATCACAATATTACCCCTTACCATCCCTATCATGAGCCATCCTACCCATCTATCTAGCCTAATCATGGCCATTTTGTAGCTATCCAATCCATACCAATACTTAAATAAACTTTAATGAGCCCTAACAAGCATGCACTAGAGTTGTATTAACAAAGATATTATGGCCAAGATAACCTTACTCATCAAATTCATCATCTAAGAGTCATTATAGAAAATAAAAGAGCAATGGGCACCTATTGAGAGGGAAAATTAGGGAAATCTCATTGGTGAGTTGATGGATGTAGGTGGTTATATTCAAAGTATTGAGGACAAACTAAAATTCCTCAAAGAACAATAGGTCTAACCTCACTCTTATTATGTACCATCCATTCCTTCTCAAGAGGCCATTCCAAGAGCCCCTTTGAGTTTTCCAAGTTCTTCATGTGTTTCTCAAACCTTCCCTTCTTGGAGATATATCCAAGAGAATTGTCAAAGAAAGAAGGAGATTGTTATGGAACATCCTACTCTTGAGATCCAAGATTCCATCCTCTTTAAAGATTTTACTTCTATTATTTATCTTCATGCAAAAACTATCCACTTTAAAGAGAATATATTCCAAGAGAATATTGATAAGTAGATCAGAGAGTTGAAGCTAAAGACAAGGAAAGAGGAGGAGAACCAAAATTAAAAGGTCAACAAAGATCCTTTATCTTTTCCATCTTGGAACCAAATCATGGAGTCAAGAAAGAAAGAGGAATTATCAAGCATCATTAAAGGTGTTGAATTCAAGCAAGAGATAATTTATCCTTCATCCTTTCCTCCTTAAAATCCTAAATCCTTTCCTTCATGGAAAGCCATTCAAAAAAAATTGAAGCAAAGAGATGAGGTGAAGGTGATCTAAGAAGAATAACCTCATGAGAAAAATCAGGTATCTATGGTAGCTTCTATAGATATTTCTCATCTTATTGAATAATTTTAAGGATATATCATGCCACTTTTGGAGCAAGAATATAACCTTTATGAGGAAAATGAAGAGGATTCAACCAAAGAGATAGAAAATAAAGGTGACTTGGGTGATCAAGAAGAATAAATTTTTATTGGGACACCACTTGGCATGGACAAACATGATTAAGTATTTCATGATGCCAAAGAAGAGTTTAAAGAGGTTTCTCAAGAGCTTGAAATAGCTGATATAGATGAAGTGCAAACAAATATTTATTTATAAGGTAGCCATACAAACAACTCACATAAAGCCATTACTGAGATGGAGAATATTACTGAAGAAGATGAGACAAGTGCAACAAATCAAGAAATTTCATTTGACTCCATACAAAAGGTAGAAATGTGTGATCAACATGTTTCAAATGGTAATAATACTAATTAATTTCATTTCTTTTTAGTTTATCATGATGAAGAGACCTTTTGTGATGAATTAGAGAGTTTTTGCACAATGTTTGATAGTCCATCTCTACCCCAAGTGGAGATTGTTGAATGCCATGCAAAGAGTATTGTTGTAGTTGTTAAATAGAAATAAATTAATGATATATTGTAACTAATTCTAAATACTTATAAATAATATGAAGACTTGACAAAGTACTACCTCAAATGGAGCCTAATGAGGACATCAACCCAAGTATAGTGGGAAAATTTCCAACATAATCATTTAATGAGAATGTATAAAATCATGACCAACCTATGAATGAGGTAGAGATAGCATTCTTGATGCAACAAAGGAGAATATGGAAGGAAGATGATTGGATACTAGATCCATATCTTCAATCCATGTACTTGATAATGGAAGTTGGAGGCCTAGCTAGAACATCCAAAACACATGAACATATAAGTTCTCCCATTTGTAGAATAGAGCTATCAAAAGGAAGAAAATACATTTAAAAGTTTCATGGTGTATCAAATAGTTATCCATTTAATCTAGGAAGACTAGCAAGGTGGAGGTTAGTTTATACATAATAGATTACCTTTTGTTGTTTTCTCTAAGAGCATATTCACACATGCTTTCAGTAATTATTTCCCCTTTTTAGTTGTTTTTGTCCTTTCTTATAAGTGCACATGTGTTCAAATTTGTTTTTGTTCATGTCATTTATCTTGTTTCTATCTTTGTCTACAAAATGATCTTCTAACATTTAGTGTATGTCCAAGTTTATATGTGTTAGAGTTTTAGAGTTCTTTGACAAATAGGCTGGTCAACCCATGAAAGTCACTAAAATTATTAATAATTTGACTTGTTAAGGTCAAATTACTACCCATATCATTCAAAATTTTCTCAATCTAATCATTAGCCCTTTGTTGTTAGTTAAAATAGAGAATTGTAGCCTTAAAATGTAATTTTTGTGAAAAAAACATAAAAAATGGATTAAAATGGGTCATTTTCATTTCAAAAAGGCTTTTAATATATTCAAAATCATGAAAATATCCTAATTCTCAAATTTAAAGTCATGAAACAATGTTTTGATATGTTAAATAGTATAAAAAGCACCCTTTTCACCCCACACATGCCAATTAGCCCCATTAAAACATGAAAAGGTTAAAATTTTGTATTTTTTGCATGTATGGAACATTATACTTATCAAATATTCTATTTGAAGTAGTGAAGAGTAAAATTTGGATTTTAAAAGGGCAAAAAGAGCTTGTTCTTTCATTTTGCAAGAATAGTATGGAATCCATACGGATTCTATAAAATCAATGTAGGGGAAATCAAGTTCAAGGCATATCTAAAATCAATCATGAATTACATGATGATTCATGGCCATACAATCCCTAAACCAACCTTATTCTATTACTTTATTTGTTTGGAAAAAGAGACCTACCTATAGGTTTGGGAGTGGTACAGACTATTAAGGAAGGGTACAATAGTCAAATTTCAGGTGAAATAAGTAGATTCAGAGAGATTCTTAATGGTATAAATGGTTTCTAAATTAAATTCCCTGGGATCATGAATCATTCAATTAAAGATAGGTCAATTTATGTAGCCTTGCAAACAAGAAGGCAACTAATTTTCTTTAATTTCTCCTCACCTGGGTAGAGTTTTAGGGAAAATAAAATTGTTCCAAAATCTTGAGGAATTTTTATAACTTTCCATGGCATTTCAAATATGTTATTCATCCAATTCAATGTCAAATAAAGGTCATAAACTCAGCCAATTAATCTACAGTGTAGTATGGGCTTCAAAGGTAGCTTCAAGTTTTCAAAAAAATGGCATTTGAATGGTTCCATAAAGTTTTCATAATTTCTAAGATAAATTATCAGAGATTATTATTGTTTTATGGCTAAGAATTCCCATCTTAATTCTCTAAATGTGCCTCCAAATGGTCTATTTAGCGTAAATTAAGGAAACTTTACAAATTTTAAGGTTTTTGGAGAAAACCATGATTCAATTTGAATCTCTTTCCCTCCTCCCATGGCATCCAAATTAGGTGGATGTGATGATCATTGGTTTGTGTTTTCATTAGATGATTTAGGTAACATTTTTCATGTTAATTCTTCCTCCTTTCCCACCCCCACCCCATCCACATCATCTCACTACCATACTCTACCATTTTACACTATGTTTTGTGTTCATTGACCTTCATTTCATGATTTTATTTCATCTTTCCATCATCCTTCATCACTACCACCCTTAATTACATCTCCATCACCTATTCAATCACTAAATAATGAATTTTTAAAGAGAGGAAAGCCCTCAAAATCATGATCAAGGTGTTATGGACTAATCAAATCATCAAAATATACTATAGTAAGGAGGAACACTACCATTAGGCGATATAGTCAAGCTTTTCTTAAAGGCAAGGGTTTATAGAGGGTTTCTTGATATTGTAGGGTTTATGACTTAAAATGAGGATGTTATGGCCATGAGACTGATGATGTGACTACAAGGGACCTCCATACTTATTTCCTCAAGTTTTAAATTCTTTCAAAGCCTATACACAGCCCCATTTCCATAAACACAACCTTTTTAAGCACAATCATATTTACAAAAGGTTATGAACAAGTTTATCTAAGATGGTTCTCATAAATAGTCATCAATCAATGTTTAAGAGGGAAGGACTCATCATGATCATGATATTAAAACCTTAAACAAGTATACAGTCTACTATATAAAGTCTAAGACCACCTACGACCCTACAAAGGCACCTATAGGCTTGTGCTTTGTAGGGAGGCCTAATTGTATCAGATATGGATCTTGAGAGGTCTTTTTTTAAGTAAGTTTGAGCTAAAAATCATAGTTTTGTTTTGAAAGAGATGTATATAAATGATCATGGAGGAATAAGGCTTTTCAAGTTTTAAATGAGCCTAAAATCAAGAAAGGAATCCTACAAGCTTACTCTCAAGTTTTAAACATGGTAAAGTTTTGATAACAATCAATACGTCATTATGGACTATATTGGTTAATGTTTTGGTTGAATTTCAATTGTAAGTTGAATGGTATCTTCATAAGGATAACATACAAAGTATATATGGGTTAATATGTACAAATGTAACCTAAAACCAATATTTAACCCTATAGTCAAGTATGCTATGAGGTAGGGATTAAAGAGGGTTTCATGATGGTTGTAGAGTTTGAAACTTAAAAAAGGATGATGTTATGGATATGATGTAAGAAAATACTAACAAGAGACCTTCACACTCTTTACCTCAATATTTCAAACACTTCCAAGTTCCCTCATGGTCCATACAAGACAATCATTTAGTAGTTAGGGATAATGATGAGATTTTTGTCAAATGGTGAAGTATCTTGTTGATATTTATCCATTTTAGGTGATGAACCTCAAGGATTTAGAAACACATTCAAGGTCAAGTGCCAAGAAGTACACTACAAGTAGTGGAAAAGACCTACATCCCATAAAAGTACCCTATAGGAGGACTATTTGATCACCAAAGACTTGGAATTGGTAATCTAATGGGTCAGAGAAGGAATAGGCAATGTAAAAAAGTTTCAAGGAGAGCCTATCATAAATACTCAATCACCTACAACCCAATGATCTCCTATAGCCAAGGGTCATGAAGGGTTAGTATAATCTATATTCCAAGGGTTTGAGCATCATAAGGTTTGAAAATGAGTAGAGGAAAGGTTCTCTAAAAACAAGGAAATATAATATGGAGAAAGAGGGATCAATGATTACCTATAGTGAAAAAATACAAGATACAACTATCTCAGTGGAACCTACAACCCACTCAATGAAACCTACAACACTTTCCATCTACAACCATTATTCAAGATTGGAAAGTAAGATGTGGTGAAGTGATCTAGGTATCTAGGGGTTTAAAAATATATAAATGATAGATTGAGGGTTCAAAAGCATCATATTAAATGTCAAAACACCTCATCTCATTCATGATCTTTTAAAATCAAGCCCTCAATCCTCAGTCCATACAGAAAGCATTATACACAGTCAAGTTGTAGAGTAAGGTTTCAAGGTTTAGAGGTTTCTAGATAGGTTTTATGTCTGAAGAACACCTTAAAAGATGTGTTGTTTTAATTTTTTAACTAAAATTCCAAACTATCACTATTTTTTATTCTCATAGTGATTACCTACAACCTCTTTGGGACAACAGGCCTATATTCAAGTTTCTAAGGTTTTCAAGTATAAAGGTTTATCTTGGTAAACAATGGGGGTGATATTGTTGGAAATATAGATATCTCTTATAGTAAGTGAATTTGAGTGAAATTAAGGACATCAATATTGAAATCAAAGACACTTCCATAGTCATATCTCTCATTAATTCCCACTTACAGTGACATGGAAATTAAAGGACCTTCAAGCATCAAGGAAGAGATAAGGGCTAATGGTATAACCTAAAAACTTTCATAAAGTGTTTGAGAATCATTAATAAAATATGATTAGGTGATATAATCAATATAAAAAGTTATCCAAGAAATTTTAAACATTCTTTCACCTTACCTCATAAACCCTATAGGCAATTGTATGGAATATACTTAGTTTAAGGCCTAAAAAGCTTGAAACTAGTCAAATTCCCATAGTTGAGATGTATGGAGGGAAATAATTTGATATAAATAGTTTTTAAAAATATATTTAAGATGAATTTAAATCTAAATCTTGTTTAGACCTAACTAATGCCCACTTACAACAAAATAACATAGTCATTTTGAAGCCTAAATACATTGTTTGAGAGTCTTGATGTGCTTGAAAATAGGGGTAGAGGTTCTTTTCAAGATATTTAAAATAATATTGTAATAAATAAAGATTATTTTTTAAATTTAGAACATAAACATCTTGAAACACCTTCAAATATGTAAAACTCAATCAAATATGCAGACAGTCCATTCATAGGGGTCATTTTTTAAGGAAATTTGAGGTTTTTGGGAGTTACAGGTAGAATTTTGACTTGAAATTTGGTACAAAAGGTAATAATGAGTTGGAGAACATTTTTTAAAAGTTTTAAGTCCATTTTATGAGTATATATACTCAATTTTTTGTCTCAGACCTCAGCCTATGTGTTGGAGGTCACCATTAGAGCAGACAGTGCTCTAGAGTGCCATAGAGGTTTATAAGTCTAGGTAAAAGTTTAAAAAGCATGGGATGATGTTTTTAAATCATAATAATACCTTTAAATAGTTTTAAAACTCCAATTTTTATGCAAACCATGCTCATACAGGCTTATGCAAGAAAATAGGAATATAGGCCAAAAGGGAGGTGTTTTTATTTTTCAATCAAATTGTGATTTTAAGGTGTTTTTAAAACATGGTACAGGTATCATAATGATATTTTAAGGATTTTGTATCAATTAAATATTTATTTCATCTTGGTCAAGTTTTTTCACTTTTTATAATTCTAAACACTCTTCTAAGCCTCCTATTCAAATGCTCATATTGTTCACCACGTGTGGAGTCTGGTTGAATGTTCTTAGTATGTTTTAATTAACCCTATGGAATTAAATTTTTATGAAAAATTAAGATCATTTGAGGGGTTTTATATTATGAACAATCACTAAAAGCGTAGGTAACCCAGAATGTAGTCAAAACCCCACAGACAAATTTCATCCACATGGTAACTTTTCATATATTTTCCATGGGAACACAATATTTTAAAGGATATTATAGGGATCAATGTGATATGAATCAATGGAAAAATCTCTATATTTGGAGATCTGTACCTCATGAATCATCAGTTTGATGTTTTAGCTTCAAAACCCTCCTAAACCCATAAAAAACTAGTTTTGCAAAAATTTGATTTTATTGGCATAAAACCATCATGGATAAACTTGAAACCTTTTTAAATTTCAATTACACTCATATAGGATTACAAAAGGCTAATTTTATGCATGGAGCTATATAAGTGAGGGTAAAAATCATGTTTTTTTATGGAAAAAAGAATGTAAAGAATATATATGGTAGTTCAATGAAATCTAATCAATGAATATCAAGTAATAAGACTTGTTATTCCTCCTCAAATATTAATTTTTTTATAACTCATTTTGGAATTACTCCTACTAACTCGATCAAAATGGCTAGTCTGTAGGAAAATGGAGTACAATAGGCCTAGTCAACCCTGTTTATTGAATGGGGAAGGTTTTCTCATCAAAAACACATATATGGTGATGATGAAATTTGTTACATGTCTAATTCATTGTTTTTAGGTTTAATGGTGTCTTTTTTTAGGTTTCTTGGAGTCCAAGTGCACAAGTTGGCTAATAGGCCTATTTGGCTTAGTTGACCTAATTATTTAAATGGTCAGATTTGACATTGGCATTGGAATTGGTCATCAAAGATTTAAAAATGGATTTACATGCCACTTTTCAAATGTTTCATGTAGATTTAATGCACAATTAAATCTTTAAAGTCTCTTTTCATGCAAAGGTGGATCTATTTGGAGTTGGTTACAGTTGACTAATTAATAAGTCATGTTTTTCTCCTTGATTTTCATGTAATCAATGTTGCAACTCAGATTCAAAATTAAATAAAATGGATTTATCATTCTAAATATTGACATAACATCATGCATAAAGGGTGATTTGACATGTCAGCATGGACCCACCACCTCCTTTCTATGCCAAAGTTTGAATTTTCAGGCATGCTTTGTGGAGTTTAAGGATTTTTGATAATTATTTTAATATTTTAAAAGGAGTTAGTCTTGAGTTATGAAACCAAGACTAATCCTTATCTAAACTCAATTCCACATTCACTGAATCTTTGTTTTTGACGTATATATTGTATTTTTAAATCCATTTTAGAGAATTCTTGGAGCTGTCTAAGAAACTATATTATGGACCATACATCAATAAAGGAGATTTTTTAAATTTTGAATATGAATTTTGATAGATAATAGAGTGTAATTTATTGTTTATTAGCACATAAGTGGGATTATATCCCCTTTTGGTAGGTCCCTTCCTCACCTATTGCTTTCTATCTCAACTTTTGTAGGTCATTTGAAGAGGTAAAAAGAGAATTTTGTAATCCAAATTTTTTTCAATCCTTCATCTAGAATACTTATCCTTAGGGGAAATATAGGAATTTTTATTAGTTTATATACATGCATTAGTTTCAATATCTTCTATAGGATATAACAAATTTAGGTGCATCACCCCATTATATAGGATTTCCCTTGAACTTCCCCTTCCCCTTTTCATCCCAAAATAACAATAATTTAGTTTTAATAGATAGATATTACGGGAGCCAAACCTCTCTAAAGGTTATTATATTTTTAGAGTCACCCACACTCTCAAAATATCTAATTGTATTAGTTGGAGAGAAGGTGTGATTACACATCTTCAAACAAGGTGCACTCCAGAGTGATAATAGTTTCTAGCACGCTCGGTGGGACATCATCCTAAATGCTGACATTTGGAGGCATTAAAAAGATTATTGTAACTTTTATGAAATAAAAATTGGTTATGAATATTAGTTATCATTTCAAATATTGAATACTTTCATCACTTGGTTTACTAATGGTCTTTAATAGCTTGTTTCAATACGGATCCATATTATCCTCACTATGATCAGTATGACCAACCACACTATGATCCTCACCAAGAGTTTGAAAATCTATATCAAGAATATATGTAGAAGTAATACATAGATATTCCCTATGAATAGCTATTCCATCATGATATTTCCCCTTGCTAGACCTATCTTGAGCCATCCTACCCATTTAGCCAACCTAATCATGGCCATTTTGCAGTTATTCAATCCATACTAGCACTTAATCAAAATTTAGTGAGCCTTGACAAGCATGTAATAGAGTTGTATTCATTTATATATTATGGATAAGATACCCCTACTCATCATATTCATCATCTAAAAGAGCCATTTCAACAAGTAAAATAGAAATGGGCACCTACTAAGAGGGAAAATTAGGGTAATCTGACTAGTGAGATGATGGATGTAGGTAGTTACATTCAAAGTATTGAGGACAAACTAAAATGACTCAAGGAAAAAAAGGTCCAACCTCACTCTTCTTATATGAAATCCATTATTTCTCAAGATACCATTCCAAGATCCCCTTTGAGTTTACCAATTTCCTCATGTGTTTCTCAGACATTCTATTCTTGGAGATCTATCCAAGAGAACAATCAAAGAAAGAAGGAGATTGTTATAGGATAGCCTACACTTGAGATACAAGACTCCATCCTCATTAAAGAGTATTATTGTATTATTTATCTTCAAGAAAACAATTTACCACTTTAAAGAGAAGATATTCCAAGAGAATATTGATAAACAGATCAAAGAGTTGGAGCTAAAGACAAGGAAAGTGGAGAAGAACCAAAATGAAAAAGTCAACAAAGAGCCTTTATCTTTTCTATCTTAGAACCAAATCATGGAGTTAAGCAAGAAAGAGAAACAATAAATTATCATTTAAGGTGACAAATTCAAGAAAGAGATCATTTAACCTTCATCCCTTCCTCCTAAGAAGCCTAAATCCTTTCCTTCATGGAAAGCCATTCAAGATAAAGTGTAATAGAGAGATGAGGTGAAGGTGATTGAAGAATAACAACCTCATGAGAAAAATCAGGTATTTATGGTAACTTGTATAGATATTTCTCATCTTATTGAATATTTTTAGGGATCTACCATGCCACTTTTGGTGCAAGAACCTCTTCTTTGTGAGGCTAGTGAAGAGGATGTAGCCAAAGAGTTATAAAATAAAGGTGAATAGGGTGATCAAGAAGAAGAAATTATTATTAGGACACCACTTGGTAGGGAAAAAAACAATTCAATATTTCATGATGCCAAATAAGAGGAGTTGTAAGAGGTTTCTCAAGATCTTACAATAGCTGATATAAATGAAGTGCTATAAAGACAACTCACATAAAGCCATTACTGAGATGGAGAATATTACTAAAGAAGATAAGACAAGTGAAATAGATCAAGAAATTTCATTTGAATCCATATAAAAGGGAGAAATGTGTGATCAAAATGTTTCAAATGGTAAGAATTCTAACTAATTTCATTTTTTTTAGTTGATCATGATGAGGAGGCCTTTTGGGATGACTTAGAGAGTTTTCGTGCAAAGTTTGATAGTCCATCTCCACCCCAAATGGAGATTGATGAATGTATTGTAAAGATTAATATTGAAATTGTTAAATAGGAACAAATTAATCATATATTTTAGCCAAGTCTGAATACTTATCAATAATATAAGTACTTTGACAAAGTACTACCTCAAATGGGGCCTTATGAAAAAATCAACCCAAGTATGCCAGCTGCATTTTCAACGTAATCATTAAATTAGAATGTATCAAATAATTACCAGCCTATGAATGAGTTATATATAACATTATTGATGAAATAAAGGATAATATGGGAGGAACATGATTAGATCTTAGATCTATATCTTTAATCCATGCACCTGAAAATGGAAGTTGGAGACCTAGCTGCAACATCTAGAACACATGAACATATAAGTGCTCCCAATTGTAGAACAGAGTTATCAAAATAAATCAAATACATTTATAAGTTCCAAGGTGCATAAAATAGTTATCCATTTGATTTAGGAAGACTAGTAAGGTAGAGGTTAGTTTATACATAATAGACTACCTTTTATTGTTTTCTCTAAGTGCATATCCGCACATGCTTTCAGTAATTATTTTCTTTTTTTAGTTGTTGTCATTTCTTGTAAGTGCACATGTGTACATGTTTATCATTATTTGTGTTAGTTTTCTTATTTGTGTCTTTGTTTTCAAAAATATCTTCCAATATTTAGTGTATGTCCAAGTCTATCCTTATTAGAGTTTCTAAGTTATTTGACCAATAGGTTTGTCAACCCCCAAAAGTCACCAAAATTATTAGTAATTTGACATATCAAGGTAAAATTACTACCCCTATCATTCAAAACTTTCCTAAATCTATTCATTAGCCATTTGCACTTGGTTAAACTGGGAAATTGTAGCCTAAAATGTAATTTTGGAGAAAAAATGTTAAAAATGGATTAAAAATGGGTCATTTTCATTTCAAAAAGGCTTTTAAAATATTAAAAATCATGAAAAGAGCCTAAGTTTAAAATTTCAAGTCATGAAAAAGTGTTTTGATATGTTAAATAGCCTAAAACTCCCCTTTTTCACCTTACACATTCCAATTAGCCCCATTAAAACATGAAAAGGTTAAAATTTTGTATTTTTTTCATGTATGGCATGTGATTATTCTCAAATATTCTATTCTATGTGGTGGATAGTGAAATTTGGCTTTTAAAAGGTAAAAAAGAGTTTTTTTCTTCATTTTGCAAGAATAGTACAGAAGCAATTTCAATCTCTTTCCCTCCTCTAATGGTCTCCAAATCAGGTGGATGTGATGATCATTAGTTTATGTTTTAGTTAGATTATTTAGGTAACCTTTGTAATGCTATTTATTCCTCCTTTCCCATCACTACCTTATCCACCTCATCTCATTGCCATACTCTGCCATTTCCACTATGTTTTGTGTTCATTCACCCTCATTTCTTGATTTTCTCTCATATTTCCATCATCCTTCATCCATACCACCCTTCATTCCATCTCCATCACCTATTCCATCTCTAAAGAATCAAGGGTTAAAGAAATTAAAGACCTCAAAAACATGATCAAGGGGTTATGGACCAATTAAAGCATCAAAATATAGTAAGGAAGAGCACTTCCATCAGGTGATACAATCAAGCTATCCATGAAGGAAAGGGTTTATTGAGGATTTATTGATAATATAGGGTTTAAGACTTAAAGGGAGGATGTTGTGGCCATGAGGCTGATGATGTGACTACAAGGGCCCTCCACACTTATTGCCTCATGTTTTAAATTGTTTCCAATCCTTTACACACCCCCTTGTCCATACACATAGCCTTTTTGAGCACAATCATATTTACAAAAGGTTATGAACAAGTTTATATAAGATGGTTCTCATATATACTCATAAAGGAATGTTTAAGAGGGAAGGACTCATCATGATCATGATATTTAAACCTTAAACAAGTATAAAATCCACTATATCAAGTCTAAGACCACCTACAACCCTACTAAGGCACCTACAGGCCTATGCTTTGTAGGGAGACCTAATTGTATGAGATTTGGATCTTGAGGGTTTTTGTTTATTAAGTATGTTTGAGATAGCAAACATAGTTTTGTTTTGAAAGATAATTCTATAAATGACCATGGAGAAACAAGGCTTTTCATGTTTCAAATGAGCCTAAAATTAAGAAAGGACTCCTACATGCTTATTCTCAGTTTTTAAACATAGTCAAGTTTTGATAATATTCAATAGGTCATTATGGACTTTGTTGGTTAATGTTTTGGTTGAATTTCAATTGTAAGGTGAATGGTATCTTCATAAGGATAACATACAAAGTATATATGGGTTAATATGTACAAATGTAACCTACAACCAGTATTTAACCCTACAATCAAGTATGTTATGAGGTAGGGGTTAAATAGGGTTTCATGATGGTTGTAGATTTTAAAACTTAAAAAGGGATGATGTTATGGATATGATGCAAGAAAATACTAACAATAGACCTTCACACTCTTTACCTCAATCTTTCAAACTCTTCCAAGTTCCCTCATGGTTCGTACAAGACAATCTTTCAGTAGTCAGGTATAATGAGGAGATTTTTGTCAAATGGTGAAGTATCTTGTTGATATTTATCCATTTTAGGTTATTAAACTCAAGGATTTAGAAACACATTCAAGGTCAAGTGCCAAGAAGTACACTACAAGTAGTGTAAAAGACCTACATCCCCTAAAAGTACCCTATAGGAGGACTATTTGATCACCAAAGACTTATAATTGGAAATCTAATGGGTCAAAGAAGGAATAGGGAATGTAAAATAGTTTCAAGGAGGTCCTATCATAAATACTCAATCACGTACAACCCAATGATCTCTTATAGCCAAGGGTCATCAAGGGTTAGTATAATCTATATTCCAAGGGTTTGAGCATCATAAGGTTTGCAAATGAGTAGAGGCAAGGTTCTCTAAAAACAAGGCAATATAATATGGAGAAAGAGGGATCAATGATTACCTATAGTGAAAAAATACAAGATACAACTGTCTCAGTGGAACTTACAACCCACTCAATGAAACCTACAACACGTTTCATCTACAACCATTATTCAAGATTGGAAAGTAAGATGTGGTGTAGTGATCTAGGTATCTAGGGGTTTCAAAGTATATTAAAGGATATATTGAGGGTTAAAATTCATCATATTAAACCTCAAAACACCTAATATTAGTCATGATCTTCTAAAATCATGCCCTCAATCCTCAATCCATACAGAAAGCATTATACACAGTCAAGTTTTAGAGTAAGATTTCAATGTTTAGAGATTTCTAGATAGGTTTTATGTTTGAAGAACACCTTAAAAGATGGGTTGTTTTAAGTTTTTAACTAAAATTCCAAACTATCACTATTTGTGATTCTCATAGTGATTAACTACAACCTCCTTGGGACAACAGGCCTATATTCAAGTTTCTAAGGTTCTCAAGTATAAAGGTTTATCTTGGTAAACAATGGGGGTGATATTGTTGGAAATATAGATATCTCTTAGAGTAAGTGAATTTGAGTGAAATTAAGGACATCAATATTGAGATCAAAGACACTTCCATAGTCATATCTCTCATTAATTCCCACTTACAGTGATATGGAAATTAAAAGACCTTCAAGCATCAAGGAAGAGATAAGGGCTAATGGTATAACCTAAAAAATTTCATAAAGTGTTTGAGAATCATTAATAAAATATGATTAGGTGATATAATCAATATAAAAAGTTCTCCAAGAACTTTTAAACCTTCTTTCACCTTACTTCATAAACCCTATAGGCAATTGTATGGAATATACTTAGTTTAAGGCCTAAAAAGCTTGAAACTAGTCAAATTCCCATAGTTGAGATGTATGGAGGGAAATAATTTGATATAAATAGTTTTAAAAAATATATTTAAGATTTTTCTAAATCTAAATCTTGTTTAGACCTAACTAATGCCCACCTACAACAAAATAACATAGTCATTTTGAAGTCTAAATACATTGTTTGAGAGTCTCGATGTGCTTGAAAATAGGGGTAGAGGGTATTTTCAAGATATTTAAAATAATATTTTACTAAATAAATATTATTTTTTAAATTTATAACATAAAAACATCTTGAAACACCTTCAAATATGCAAAACTCATTCAAATATGCAGACAGTCCATTAATAAGGGTCATTTTTTAAGGAAAATTAAGGTTTTTAGGAGTTATAGGTAGAATTTTGACTTGAAATTTGGTACACAAGGTAATAATGAGTTGGATACTTTTTTAAAAATGTTTAAAGTCCATTTTATGAGTATATATACTCAATTTTTTATCTTAGACCTCAGCCTATCTATTGGAGGTCACCATTACAGCAAGCATTGTTCTAGAGTGCCATAGAGATTTATAAGTCTACGTAAAAGTTTTGAAAGCATGGGATGATGTTTTTAAATCATAATAAGACATTTAAAGAGTTTTAAAACTCCAATTTTTATGCAAACCATGCTCATATAGGCTTATGCAAGCAAATAGGAATATAGGCCACAAGGGAGTTGTTTTTAATTTTTCAATGAAATTGTGCTTTTAAAGTGTTTTTAAAACATGGTACAGGTCTCATAATTATATTTTAAGTATATTTTATAAATTAAAGATTTATTTTCATCTTGGTGAAGTTTTTCACTTTTTTTAATTTTAAACACTCTTCCAAGCCTCATATTTAGATGCTCATATTGTTCACCACGTGTGGAGTTTGGCTGAATGCTCTTAGTATGTTTTAATTAACCCTATGTACTTAAAATTTTATGAACAATTAAGATCATTTGAGGGGTTTTATATTATGAACAATCATTAAAAGCTTACGTAACCTAGAATGTAGTTAAAACCCCATACATAAATTTCATCCACATGGTAACTTTTCATATATTTTGCATGGGAACAAAATATTTTCAAGGATGTTATAGGTATCAATTTGATATTCATCAATGGAAAAATTTATATATTTGGAGATTTGTACCTGATGAATCATCAGTTTGAAGTTTTAGCTTCAAAACCCTCCTAAACCCTTAAAAAACTAGTTTTGAGAAAATTTGATTTTATTGCCATAAAACCATCATGGATAAACTTGAAACCTTTTTAATTTCAATTACAATCATAGAGGATTCCAACAGGCTAATTTTATGCATGGAGCTATATAAATGAGGGTAAAAATCATTTTTTTTTGTGGAAAAAAGAATGTAAAAAATATATATGGTAGTTCAATGAAATCTAATCAATGAATCTTGAATCCTAAGACTTGTTATTCATCCTCAAATATTCATTTGATCAGAATTAATTTTTGAATTACTCCTACCAACTCGATCAAAATGGCTAGTCTGTAGGAAAATGGAGTAAAATAGGCCTAGTTAACCCTATTTATTGAATGGGGAAGGTTTTCTCATCAAAATCACATATATGGTGATGATGAAATTTTTTAAATGTCTAATTAATTGTTTTTTTAGGTTTAATGGTGTATTTGTTTTAGGTTTCATGGAGTCCAAGTGCACAATTTGGCTAATAGGCCTATTTGGCTTAGTTGGCCTAATTGTTTAAATGGTCAAATTTGAGATTGGAATTGGAATTGGTCACCAAAGAGTTAAAAATGGATTTACATGCCACTTTTCAAATGTTTCATGCAAATTTAATTCACAATTCAATCTTTAAAGTCTCTTTTCATGCAAAGGTGGATCTATTTGGAGTTGGTTAAAGTTAACTAATTGATAAGTCATGTTTTTCTCCTTGATTTTCATGCAATAAATGTTCAAAATTAGCTTCAAGATTAAATAAAATGGAGTTATCATTATAAATATTGGCATAACATCATGCATAAAGGGTGATTTGACTTGTCAGCATGGGCCCACCACCTCCTTTCTATGCCAAAGTTTGAATTTCAGGCATGCTTTGTGGAGTTTAAGGATTTTTTATAATTATTTTAATATTTTAAAAGGAGTTAGTCTTGAGTTATCCAACCAATAATAATCCTGATATAAACTCAATTCCACATTGGCTGAATCTTTGTTTTTGATGTATATATTGGATTTTAGAATCCATATTAGAGAATTCTTGGAGTTGACTAAGAAACTATACTATGGACCATACATCAATAAAGGAGCTTTTTTAAATTTTGAATATGAATTTTGATAGATAATAGAGTGTAATTTATTGTTTATTAGCACATAAGTGGGATTATATCCCCTTTTAGTAGGTCCCTTCCTCACATATTGCTTTCTATCTCAACTTTTGTAGGCCATTTGAAGAGGTAAAAAGAGAATTTTTTAATCCAAATTTTTTTCAATCCTTCATCTAAAATACTTATCCTTAGGTTCAATCTAGGAATTTTTATTAATTTATATGCATGCATTAGTTTCAATATATTCTAGAGGATATAACCAATTCAGGTGTATCACCCCATTATATAGGATTTCCTTTCAGCTTCCCCTTCCCCTTTTCATTCCAAAATAAAAATAATTTAGTTTTAATAGATAAATATTAATGGAGACAAACCTCTCTAAAGGTTCTTCTCTTTTTAGAGTCACCAAAACTCTCAAAATATCCAATTGTATTTTTTGGAGAGAAGGTGTGCCTACACATCTTCAAACAAGGTGCACTCCAGAGTGATAATAGTTTTTATCACACTTGGTGGGACATCATCCTAAATGCTGACATTTTAAGGAATTCAAAAGATTACTATAACTTTTATGCACTAACAATTATTTATAAACATGAGGTATCATTTCAAATATTGACTACTTTCATCACTTGGTTTACTAATGGTCTTTAATAGCTTGTTTCAATACGGATCCATATTATCCTCACTATGATCAGTATGACCAACCACACTATGATCCTCACCAAGAGTTTCAAAATATATATCAAGAATATATGTATAATTACTACCTAGATATTCCCTATTAATATCCATTCCATCATAATATATGCCCTTGCCATCCCTATCATGAGTTATCCCATCCATTTAGCCAACCTAATCATAGCCATTTTGCAGTTATCCAATCCATACCAACACTTAAAGAAACTTTAATGAGACTTGAAAATCATGTAATATAGTTGTATTAATAGATATATTATGGATAAGATACCCATACTCATCAGATTCATCATCTAAAAGAGTCATTTCAACAAATAAAATAGCAATGGGCACCTACTGAGAGGGAAAATTGGGGTAATCTGACTAGTGAGATGATGGATGTAGGTGGTTACATCCAAAGTATTGAGGACAAACTAAAAGGCCTCAAGGAACAAAAGGCTCAACCTCACTCTTATTATATGACATCCATTATTTATAAAGAGACCATTCTAAGAGCCTCTTTGAATTTACCAATTTCATCATGTGTTTCTTAGACATTCTATTCTTGGAGATCTATCCAAGAGAATAGTCAAAGAAAGAAGGAGATTGTTATATAATAGCCTGCTCTTGAGATCCAAGACTCCATCCTCATTAAAGAGTCTTATTTTATTATTTATCTTCAAGAAAACAATTTACCACTTTAAAGAGAAGATATTCCAAGAGAATATTGATAAACAGATCAAAGAGTTAGAGCTAAAGACAAGGAAAGTGGAGAAGAACCAAATTGAAAAAGTCAACAAAGAGCCATTATCTTTTCCATCTTAGAACCAAATCATGGAGTTAAGCAAGAAAAATAAACAATCAAGCATAATTTAGGGTGCCAAATTCAATATAGAGATCATTTAACCTTCATCCCTTCCTCCTAAGAGCCTAAATCCTTTCCTTCATGGAAAGCCATTTAAGTTTAAGTGTAATAGAGAGATGATGTGAAGGTGATTGAAGAAGAGCAACCTCATGAGAAAAATCAGGTATTTATGGTATCTTCTATAGATATTTCTCATCTTATTGAATACTTTCAAGGATTTACCATGCCACTTTTGGTGCAAAAACCTCTTCTTTGTGAGGCCAACGAAGAGGATGTAGCCAAAGAGATATAAAAGAAAGGTGACTTGGGTGATCAAGAAAAAGAAATTATTATTGGGACACCACTTGGTAGGGACAAAAATGATTCAATATTTCATGATTCCAAAGAAGAGGAGTTGTAAGAGACTTCTCAAGATCTTGAAATAGCTAATATAAATGAAGTGTTATAAAGACAACTCACATAAAGCCATTGCTAAAATGGAGAATATTACTAAAGAAGATAAGACAAGTGAAATAGATAAATAAATTTCATTTGACTCCCTCCAAAATGGATAAATGTGTGATCAACATGTTTCAAATGTTAATAATACTAATTAATTTCATTTCTTTTTAGTTGATCATGATGAAGAGGCCTTTTGGGATGACTTGGAGAGTTTTTGTGCAAAGTTTGATAGTCCATCTCCACACCAAGTGGATATTGATGAATGTCTTGTAAAGAGTACTATTTAAACTTTTAAATAGGAAAAAATTAATGATATATTTCAGCCAAGTTTGAATACTTATCAAGAATCTGAAGACTTTGACAAAGTACTACTTCAAATGGGGCCTAATGAAAAAATCAACCCAAGTATGCCAGCTAAATTTCCAATGTAATCATTAAATTAGAATGTATCAAATAATTACTAGACTATGAATGAGGTAGAGATAAAATTATTGATGCAATAAAGGATAATATGGGAGGAACTTGATTGGATCCTAGATCTATATCTTCAATCCATGCACCTGAAAATGGAAGTTGGAGGCCTAGCTTCAACATCTAGAACACATGAACATATAAGTGCTCCCAATTGTAGAATAGAGTTATCAAAAGGAATAAAATACATTTCAAAGTTCCAAGGTGAATCAAATAGTTGTCCATTTGATTTAAGAATACTAGCAAGGTGGAGGTTAGTTTATACATAAGAGACTACCTTTTATTGTTTTCTCTAAGTGCATATTTACACATGATTTCAGTAATTGTTTTTCATTTTTAGTTGTTGTTTTCCTTTCTTATAAGTGCACATGTGTACATGTTTGTCATTATTTGTGTCAGTTGTCTTATTTTTGTCTTTGATTGCAAAAATATCTTCCAATATTTAGTGTATGTCCAAGTCTATCCTTGTTAGAGTTTCTAAGTTATTTGACCAACAAGTTTGTCAACCCCTAAAAGTCACCAAAATTATTATTAGTTTGACCTATCAAGGTCAAATTACTACCCATATCATTCAAAACTTTCCTAAATCTAGTCATTAGCCATTTGCACTTGATCAAACTGGGAAATTTTAGCCTAAAATGCAATTTTGGAGAAAAAATGTCAAAAATGGATTAAAAATGGGTCATTTTCATTTCAAAAAGGATTTTAACATATTAAAAATCATGAAAAGAGCCTAAGTTTAAAATTTCAAGTCATGAAAAAGTGTTTTGATATGTTAAATAGCCTACAAATCCCCTTTCTCACCTTACACGTTCCAATTAGCCCCATTAAAACATGAAAAGGTTAAAATTTTGTCTTTTTTGCATGTATGCCATGTGATGATTCTAAAATATTCTATTCCAAGTGGTGGAGAGTGAAATTTGGCTTTTAAAAGGTAAAAAAGAGATTTTTCCTTTCATTTTTCAAGAATAGTACAAAAGCAATTTCAATCTCTTTCCTTCCTCTAATGGTCTCCAAATTAGGTGGATGTGATGATATTTGGTTTGTGTTTTAGTTAGATTATTTAGGTAACCTTTGTAATTTTATTTATTCCTCCTTTCCCATCACCACCCCATCCACCTCATCTCATTGCCATACTCTACCATTTCCATTATATTTTGTGTTCATTCACCCTCATTTCTTGATTTTCTCTCATCTTTCCATCATCCTTCATCCATACCACCCTTCATTCCATCCCCATCACATATTCCATCACTAAATAATCAAGGTTTAAATAAAGGAAAGACCTCAAAAACATGATCAAGGGGTTATGGACTAGTTAAAGCATCAAAATATTGTTAAGAGGAGCACTACCATCAGGTGATACAATCAAGCTATCCATGAAGGAAAGGGTTTATTAAGGATTTATTGATAATGTAGGGTTTAAGACTTAAAATGAGGATGTTGTGGCCATGAGGCTGATGATGTGACTACAATGGCTCTCCACACTTATTTCCTCAAGTTTTAAATTCTTTAAAATCCTTTACACACCCACTTGTCCATACACATAGCCTTTTTAAGCACAATCATATTTCCAAAAGGTTATGAACAAGTTTATCTAAGATGGTTCTCATAGATAGTCATCAAGGAATGTTTAAGAGGGGATAACTCATCATGATCATGATATTGAAACCTTAAACAATTATACAATCCACTATATCAAGTCTAAGACCACCTAAAACCCTACTAAGGCACCTATATGCCTGTGCTTTGTAGGGAGGCCTAATTGTATGAGATTTCGATCTTGAAGGTTTTTATTTTTTAAGTATGTTTGAGATAGCAAACATAGTTTTGTTTTGAAAGAGACTTTTATAAATGATCATGGAGGAACGAGGCTTTTAAAGTTTCAAATGAGCCTAAAATTAAGAAAGGACTCCTACATGCTTATTCTCAGTTTTTAGACATAGTCAAGTTTTGATAATAGTCAATAGGTCATTATGGACTATGTTGGTTAATGTTTTGGTTGAGTTTAAATTGTAAGGTGAGTGGTCTCTTTATAAGGATAGCATACAAAGTATATATGGGTTAATATGTACAAATGTAACCTATAACAAATATTTAACCCTACATTCAAGCAGGTTATGAGGTAGGGGGTTTAAATAGGGTTTCATGATAGTTGTAGGGTTTGAAACTAGAAAAGGGATGATGTTATGGCTATGATGACAAAAAATACTAACAAAATACCTTCACACTTCTTACCTCAAGCTTTCAAACTCTTCCAAGTTCCCTCATGGTCTGTACAATATAATCATTTAGCAACCAGGGATAGTGAGGAGATATTTGTCAAATGGTGAAGTATCTTGTTGATATTTATCCATTTTATGTGATGAAACTAAAATATTTAGAAACACATTCAAGGTAAAGTGTCAAGAAGTACACTAGAGGTAGTGGAGAAGACCTACAACCCCTAAAAGTACCCTATAGGAAGACTATTTGACCACCAAAGTCTTAGATTCAGTAATCTAATGGGTCAAAGAAGGAATAGGGTATGTAAAAAAGTTTCAAAGAGAGCCTATCATAAATACTCAGTCACCTACAGCCCAATTATCTACTATAGCCAAAGTTCATGAAGACTTAGTAAAATATGTATGCCAAAGGTTTGAACTTCACAAGGTTTTCAAATGAGCAGAGGCAAGGTTCTCTAAAAACAAGGAAATATAATATGGAGAAAGAGGGATAAATAATGATATATAGTTCCAAAATACAAGCTATATCCCTCTAAGTGGAACCTATATCCCACTCAATGAAACCTAGAACCCTTTTCATCTATAACCATACTTTTAAGATTATCAAGCAAGATGTGGAGCAGTGATCTAGGTATTTATGGGTTTCATAGTCTATTAAAAGATATATTGAGGGTTTAAAATCATCATATTAAACCTCAATACACCTAATCTCAATCATGATCTTGTAAAATCATGCCCTTAGTCCTTAGTCTATACACAAAGCATTATACATAGTCAAGTTGTAGAGGAAGGTTTCAAGGTTTATAGGTTTCTAAATAGGTTTTATGTTTGAAGAACACCTTTATAGATGTTTTTTTTTTAATTTTTGAACTATAATGCCAAAATATCACTATTTTTAATTCTCATAGTGATTACGTATAGCCTCTTTGTGACATCAGGTCTATACTCAAGTTTTTAGGGTTTTCAAGTATAAAGGCCTTGCTTGGTAAACAATGGGGGTGATGTTGTTGGTTACATAGATATATCTTAGAGTAAGTGAATTTGATTGAAATGAAGGACATAAATATTGAGATCAAAGACACTTCCATATTCATATATCTCATTGATGCCCACCTATAACCATTTGGAGATAAAATGACCTTCAAGCATCAAGGAAGAGATAAGGGATAATGGCCTAACCTAAAAAATTTCATTAAGTGTTTGAGAATCATTAAGAAAATATGATGAGGTGATATAATCAATATAAAAAGTGATCCAAGCACTTTTAAACCTAATTTCACCTTACCTCATAAACCCTACAAGCCATTGTACGAAATATACCTAGTTTAAGGCCTAAAAAGCTTGAAACTAGTCAAATTACCTTAGTTAAGTTAATGGAGGGAACTCATTTTATATAATTAGTATAAAACCACCTATTTAAGATGGATTTAAATTTAAACCTTGTTTATACCTAACTAATGCCCACACAACCATTTTAAAGCCTAAATGCATTGTTTTAGAGTCTTGATGTGTTTGAAAATAGGGGTAGATGTTATTTTCAAGATATTGAAAGGAATATTATACTAAATAAAGATGATTTTTGACCTTTATAAATTATAAAAATCCTGAAACACCTTCAAATATGAAAAACTTTGTCAAATATGCAGACAGTCCATGCATAGGGGTTATTTTCAAATGAAATTTAAGGTTTATGGGAGTTACAGGTGACATTTTGAATTTAAATTTGGTAAAAAAGGTAATAATTAGTTTGATAACCTTTAAAAAAAAATTTAAAGTCCATTGGATTAGTGGAAATACTTTATTTTTTGTCTCAAACCTTAGCATATCCGTTGGAGGTCACCATTGGAGCAGGCAGCGTTCTAGAGTGCCACAAAGGTTTATAAGTATAGGTAAAAGTTTAGAAAGAATTGGATGATGTTTTTATATCATAATTATACCTTTAAAGATCTTAAAAAATCCAATTTTATGCAAACCATGCTCATACAGGCTTATGCAAGCAAATAGGAATATAGGGTAAGAGGGTGTTTTTTTTCAATCAAATTGTTATTTCAAAGTATTTTGGTAGCATGGTAAAGGAATAATAATTATATTTTTAGGATTTTTGAATTATGGGAAGATTTATTTTAATATTGGTGAATTTTTTCGCTTTTGGTAATTCTAAACACCCTTCCAAGCCTCTTGTTCATATGTTTGTATTGTTCACCACATGGGGAGTTTGGATGAATGATCTTAGTATGTTTTTAGGAAAATATTTAATTATAATTTTAAAAAAATTGGGATCATTTTAGTTTTTTTAATTTATGAATAATTGTTAAAAATGTAGGCAACCCAGAATGCAATCAAAATCCCACAGTCAAATTTCATCCACATGGTAACTTTTCATATATTTTGCATGGAAACCCAATATTTTTAGGGATGTCATATAGGTAAATTTTATATTAATAAATGGAAACATTTCTATATTTTTAGGTTTTAACCTCATGAATCATCAGTTTAAAGTTTCATCTTCAAAACCCTCTTTAACCCCTAAAAAATTAGTTTTGGAAAATGTTGATTTTATTACCATAAAATCATCATGGATCAACATAAAACATTTTAAAATATTAATTAAACTTATAGAGTATTCCAAAATTCCAATTTTCTGAATGGAGCTATATAGATGAGGGTATAAATCATGTTTTTTGTGGAAAAAAGTATATAAAATAAAATACAAGGTAGTTCAATGAAATCTAATAAATGGATATCAAATAATAAGACTTTCTTTTAATCCTAAAATATTAATTTGGTTATAGTTCATAGTGTAATTACTCCTACCAACTAGATCAAAATGGCTAGTCTGTAGGAAAATGGAACAAAATAGGCCTAGTCAACCCTGTTGATTGAATAGTGAATGTTTTCTCATCAAAATCACATATCTGGTGATGATTAAAATTTTTATAGGTCTAATTCATAATTTTTATATGTTTAATGGTGTCTTTTTTTAGTTTTCATGGATTCCAAGTGCACAAGTTAGCTAATAGGCCTATTTGGCTTAGTTAGCCTAATTGTTCAAATGGTCAAATTTGAGATTAGCATTGGAATTGGTCATCAAAGAGTTCCAAATGGATTTACATTCCAATTTTTTATTGTTACATGGAGCTTCATGCATAATTAAATCTTTAAAGTCTCTTTTCATGCAAAGGCAGAGCTATTTGGAGTTGATTATAATTGACTAATTAATAAGTCATGCTTTTCTCCTTGCTTTTCATGCAATTAATGTTCCAACAAAATTTCAATATTAAATCAAATGGAATTCTCATTTCAAATATTGGCATAACATAATTTATAAAGGGGGATTTGACTTTTCATCATGGGCCCACCACCTCCTTTTTATGCCAAAGTTTGAAGTTTCATGCATGCTTTGTAGAGTTTAAGGATTTTTGATAATTGTTTTAATATTGTAAAATGAGTTACTCTTGAGTTAGACAACCAAGACTAATCCTTCTCTCAAATAAATTCCACATTGGTTTAATATTTTTTTTAACATATACATTTGGCTTTTTGAATCCATTTTAGAGAATTCTAGGAGCTGAAGAAGAAACTGTATTATAGACCATACATTAATAAAGGAGATTTTTTATTTATTTTACATATGAGTTTTGACATAGAATAGAGTGTAATTGATTTTGTATCAACATATAAGTGGGATTATATCCCCTTTTGTTAGGTCCCTTTCTCACCTATTTCTATATCACCTTTTGTAGGTCATTTGAAGAGGTAAAAAGATAATTTTTTAATAAAAAATTCTTTTAATCCTTCATCTAAAATACTTATGCTTAGGGGAAATCTAGGAATTTTTATTGATTTATATGCTTGCATTAGATTCAAAATATTCTAGAGGATATAATCAATTCAGGTGCATCACCCCATTAGATAGGATTTCCCTTCAGCTTTCCCTTCCCCTTTTCATCCCAAAATAATAGTAATTTAGTTTTAATAGATAGATCTTAATAGAACCAACCCTTTCTAAAGGTTCTTCTCACTTTATAGTCACCTCCAATATAAGAATATCTAATTGTATAAGTTTGAGAGAAGGTGTGCTTGCACATCTTCAAATAGGGTGCACTACAGAGTGATAATAGTTTTTGGCATGCTTAGTGAGACATCATTCTACAGGTTGGCCTTTACTAGAATTCAGAAGATTAGTGAAACTTTTAAGCACTTAAATCTAGTTATAAACATCTAGTATCATTTCAAATATTTACTAATTTCATCCCTTGGTTTACTGATGGTCTTTAATGGATTGTTTCAGAATGGATCCATATTATCCTCACTATGATTAGTATGACCAGCCACACTATGATCCTCACTAGGATTTTGAATATCTATATTAGGCATATGTGTAGGAGTAATACCTAGATCCTCCCTATGATTAGCCATTTCATCATAATACTAACCCTTACCAGCCATATCATGAGCCATCCTACCCATCTATCCAACCTAATCATGGCTATTTTATATCTATCCAATCCATACCAGCACTTAAATAAACTTTAGTGAGCCTGGACAAGCATCCTCTAGAATTATATTTATAGAGTTATTATGGCCAAGATACCCCTACTCATCAGATTCATCATCTAAGAGAGTCATTACATCAAATAAAAGAGTAATGGGCACCTATTGAGAGGGCAAATTTGGGCAATCTCACTAGTGAGATGATGGATGTAGGTGGTTACATTCAAAGTATTGAGGAAAACTAAAAGGCCTCAAGGAATAATAGGTCCAACCTCACTCTTCTTATATGTCATCCATTCCTTCTAAAGAGACCATTCCAAGAGCCCCTTTGAGTTTTGCAAGTTCCTCATGTGTTTCTTAGGCCTTCCCTTCTTGGAGATCTATCTAAGAGAATTGCCAAAGAAAGAAGAATATTGTTATAGGATAGCCTGCTATTGAGATCTAGACTCTTCAAGATTCTTCTTCTATTCTTTATCTTCATGATAAAATTGACCACTTTAAAGAGAAGATATTCCATGAGAATATTTATAAGTATATGAAAGAGTTAGAGCTAAAGACAAGGAAAGAGGAGGAGAACAAAAATGAAAAGTTCAACAAAGATCCTTTATCTTTTTCTTCTTGGAACCAAATCATGGAGTCAAGTAAGAAAGAGGAATAATAAAGCATCATTCAAGGTGATGGATTTAAGAAAGAGATCATTCAACCTTCATTCCTTCCTCCTCAAAAGCCTAAATCCTTTCTTTCATGGAAATCCATTCAAGAAAAAGTGCAATAGAGAGATGAGGTGAAGGTGATCCAAGAAGAACAAACTCATGAGAAAAATTAGGGATCTATGGTAAATTTTGTAGTTCTTTCTCATCTTATTGAATAATTTCAAGGATATACCATGCCACTTTTGGAGAAAGAACCTCTTCTTTGTGAGGAAAGTGAAGAGGATTCAACCAAAGAGATAGAAAAGAAAGGTGACTTGGGTGATCAAAAAGAAAAAAATATTATTAGGAAACCACTTGGTAGGGACAAACATGATTCAATATTTCATGATGCCAAAGAAGAGGAGTTAAAAGAGGTTTCTCAAGAGCTTATAGTAGCTAATATATATGAATTGCAAACAAATGTTTATTTAGAAGGTAGCCATAAAGACAACTCACATAAAGCCATTGCTAAGATGAAGAATATTACTGAAGAAGATGAGACAAGTGCAATAGATCAAGAAATTTCATTTGACTCCATCCAAAGGGTATAAATGTATAATCAACATTGTTTCAAATGGTAATAATATTGATGAATTTCATGTATTTTTAGTTTATCTTGATGAAGAGGCCTTTTGGGATGACTTAGAGAGTTTTTGTGCAAATTTTGATAGTCCATCTCCACCCTAAGTGGATATTGATGAATGCCCTATAAAGATACTATTACAAATATTCAATAGGAAGAAATTAATGATATATTGTAACCATGTCTAAATACTTATCAAGAATCTGAATACTTTGATAAATTACTACATCAAATGGAGCCTAATGAAGACATAAACCCAAGTATGCCAGCTGAATTGTCAACATAATCATTGAATGAGAATGTATAAAATCATGACCAGCCTATGAATGAGGTAGAGATAGAATTATTGATGTAGAAAATGAGAATATGGGAGGAATATTATTGGATCTTAGATCCATACATTTAATCCATGCACCTAAAAATGGAAGTTGGAGGCCTAGTTGTAGCATCTAGAACACATGTACATCTAAGTTCTCCCATTTGCAGAACATATTTATCAAAAGGAAGAAAATACATTTAAAAGTTACAAGGTGCATCAAATATTTATCCATTTGATCAACAAGGTGGAGGTTAGTTTATATATAATAGACTACCTTTTGTTGTTTTCTCTAAGTGCATATTTGGACATGCTTTTAGTAATTATTTTTCATTTTTAGTTGTTGTTATCCTTTCCTCTAAGTGCACATGTGTACACATTTATTGTTGTTTGTGTCATCTATATTTTTTATGTCCTTGTATGCCTAAGGATATTCCAATATTTAGTGTATGTCTAAGTCTATCCTTGTTAGAGTTTTTGAGTTCTTTGACCAACAAGCTAGTCAACCCTTGAAAGTCACCAAAATTGTTAGTAATTTGACCTATCAAGGACAAATTAATACCCCTATCATTTGAAACTTTCCTAAATCTAGTCATTATCCCTTTGTAATTGGTCAAACTGGGGAACCATAGCCTAAAATACAATTTTTGAGAAAAAAATGTCAAAAATGGATTAAAAATGGGTCATTGTCTTTTCAAAAAGGCTTTTAACATATTCAAAATCATGAAAATACCCTAAGTCTAAAAGTTCAAGTCATGAAAATGTGTTTCGATATGTTAAATAGCCTAAAAATACCCCTTTTCACCCACACATGCCAATTATCCCCATTAAAACATGCAAAGGTTCAAAATTTGTATTTTTGGCATATATAGCATGTTATTCTTTTCAAATATTCTATTTCAAGTGGTGGAGAGTGAAAGTTGGCTTTTAAAAGGGAAAAAAGATCTTTTTTCTTTCATTTTGTAAGAATAGTAAGGAATCCATAAAGATTTTATATAACCAAGGTAGGGGGAGTCAATCCAATTCAAGGTCAAACAAAGGTCACAAAATCAACCAGTTAATTTTTAGTGTAGTATAGGCTTCAAAGGTAAGTTGTATGGTTATGGAAGAGGAAGGAAACTTTGAGTTTTCAATAAAATTTTGTTTGAAGGGTTCCAATCTAAATTATTAGATATTATTCTTTTTTTTATGGCCAATAATTCCCATCTACATGCTCTAAAGGTGCCTCCAAAAGTCATATTTATCATAAATTAAATAAACTTTCTAAATTTTAAGGTCTTTGGAAAAAACCAGATTTAATTTCAATCTCTTTCCCTCCTCTAATGGCCTCCAAATCAGGTGGATGTGATGATCATTGGTTTGTGTTTTAATTAGATGCTTCAAGTAACTTTTGTCATGTTCCTTCTTCCTCATTTCCCACCACCACACCATCCACCTCATCTCTCTACCATTTTCCACTATGTTTTATGTTCATTCACCCTCATTTCATGATTTTCTTTCATCTTTACATCATCCTTCATCCATACCACCCTTCATTCCATCTCCATCACCAATTCCATCCCTAAAGAATCAAGGGTTAAAGAAAGGAAAGCCCTTAAAAGCATGATCAAGGGGTTATGACCAATCAAAACATCAAAATACAGTAAGGAGGAACACTACCATTAGGTGATACAGTCAAGATTTCCATGAAGACAAGGGTTTATTGAGGGTTTCTTGATATTTTGGGGTTTATGACTTAAAGGGAGGATGTTTTGGCCATGAAGTTGATTATGTAACTACATGGGACCTCCACACTTATTGCCTCAGGTTTTAAATTCTTTCAAAGGCTCTACACATCCCCTTATTCACATATAACCTTTTTAACCACAATCATATTTCCAAAAGGTTATGAACAAATTTATCTAATATGGTTCTCATAGATAGTCATCAAGAAATGTTTAAGAGGGAAGGACTCATCACGATCTTGATATTGAAACCTTAAACAAGTATGCAGTCTACTATATCAAGTCTAAGACCACCTATAGCCCTACTAAGGCACCTACAGACCTGGGCTTTGTAAGGAGGCCTAATTGTATGAGATTTCGATCTTGAGGGGTTTTTTAAAAGTAAGTTTGAGCTAGAAAGCATATATTTGTTTTAAAAGAGACTTCTATAAATGATCATGGAGGAACAAGTCTTTTCAAGTTTCAAATGAGCCTAAAATCAAGAAAGGACTCCTACAGGCTTACTCTTAATTGTTAAACATAGTCAAGTTTTGATAACAGTTGATAGGTCATTATGGACTATGTTGGTTGATGTTTTGGTTGAATTTCAATTATAAGGTGAGTGGTCTCTTCATAAGGATAACATATAAAGTATATATGGGTTAATATGTACAAATGTATCCTAAAACTAATATTTAACCCTACAGTCAATCATGGTATGAGGCAAGGGGTTGAAGAGGGTATCATGATGGTTTTAGGGTTTGAAACTTGAAAAGGGATGATGTTATGGATATGGCACTAATGAATAATAACAAGATACCTTCACACTTTTTACCTCAATATCTCAAACTCTTCCAAGTTCTCTCATGGTCTGTACAAGATAATCATTTAGAAGTAAGGGATAGTGAGGAGATTTTTGTCAAATGGTGAATTATCTTGTTGATATTTACAAAATTTTAGGTGATGAACCTTAAGGATTTATAAACACATTCAAGGTCAAGTGCCAAGAAGTAAACTATAGGTAGTGGAGAAGACCTATAGCCCCTAAAAGTACCCTAAATGAGGACTATTTGATCACCAAAGACTTGGAATTGGTAATCTAATGGGTTAAAAAAGGAATAGGGAATGTAAAAAAGTTTCAAGGAGATCCTATAATAGATACTCAGTCACCTACATCCCAATGATGTCCTACAACCAAGGGTCATGAAGGGTTAGTAAAATCTATATGCCAAGGGTTTGAGATCTATAAGGTTTGCAAATGAGAAGATGTAAGGTTATCTAAAAATAATATAATATAATATGGAGAAAGAGGACTCAATTATGACCTATAGTTCAAAAATACAAGATATATACCTCTCAGTGGAACCTACAACCCTCTCAATCAAACCTAAAGCCCTTTTCATCTACAACCATACTTTCAAGATTGGCAAGCAAGATGCAAAACAGTGATCTAGGTATCTATGAGTTTCACGGTCTCTTAAAGGATATATTGAGGGTTAAAAAGAATAATATTAAACATAAAAACACATAATATTAGTCATGATATTCTAAAATCATGCCCTCAGTCCTCAATATATATAGAAAGCATTATACATAGTCAAGCTGTAGAGGAAGGTTTCAAGGTTTAGAGCTTTTCAGATAGGTTTTATGTTTGAAGAACACCTTGATAGAGGGATTTTTTTAAGTTTTAAAATAAAATGACAAAATATCACTATTTTTTATTCTCATAGTGATTACCTATAACCTCCTTGGGATAGCAGGCTATGGTCAAGTTTCCAGGGTTTTCAAGTATAAAGGCCTTGATTGGTAAATAATGGGGGTGATTTTGTTGGTAATATAAATATATCTTAGAGTAAGTGAATTTTATTGAAATTGAGGACATAAATAATGATATAAAATACACTTCCATAGTAATATCTCTCATTGATGCCTTCCTACAACCATATGGAGTTTAAAGGACCTTCAAGCATCAAGGAAGAGATAAGGGCTAATGGTCTAACCTAAAAACTTTCATAAAGTGTTTGAGTATTATTAATAAAATATGATGAGGTGATATAATCAAGATTAAAAAATTTCCAATCAATTTTAAACCTTATTTCACTTACCTCATAAACCTTACAGGCCATTGTACAAAATATGCCTAGTTCAAGGCCTATAAAGCTTGAAACTAGATAAATTGCCATAGTTGAGATGTATGGAGGGAATTAATTTTATATAAATGATATAAAAACACATATTGAATATGGATTGAACTATAAATATTGTTCATACCTAACTAAGGCCCACCTACAACAAAATAACACAGTCATTTTGAAGCCTAAATACATTGTTTGAGAGTCTTGATGTACTTGTAAATAGGGGTAGAGGTTCTTTTCAAGATATTGAAAGGAATATTGTACTAAATAAAGATTAATTTTGAACTTTATAACATCCAAACATCTTTAAACAGCTTCAAATATGCAAAACTTAGTCAAATAAGTAGATAGTCCATACATAGGGGTCATTTTTAAAGGAAATTTGAGCTTTATGGGAGCTACATGTGGAATTTTGACTTGAAATTTGGTAAACAAGGTAATAATGAGTTGGAGAACCATTTTAAAAAAAATTAGGTCCATTTTATTTGTGTATATACTCACTATTTTATCTCAGACCTCAGCATATCTATTAGAGGTCACCATTGGAGCAGGTAGTGTTCTAGAGTGCCACAGAGGTTTATAAGTCCAGGTAAAAGTTTTTAAAGAATGATATTATTTTTTCAAATCATAATCAGACCTTTTAAGAGTAAAAAATTCCAATTTTTATGTAAACCATGCCAATACATGCTTATGCAAGAAAATAGGAATATAGGCCAAAAGGGTTTTTTTTCATTAATTTTTCAATCAAATTATGATTTTAGAGTTTTTTGGTAGAATTTTATAGGTAAAATAATGATATTTTAATTATTTTTTAATTATGTGAAGATTTATTTTCATGTTGGTAAGGTTTTTAACTTTTTGTAATTCTAAACACCCTTCCAAGCCTCCTATTTAGATGCTCATATTGTTTACCACATGTGGATTTTACCTAAATACTCTTAGTATGTTTTGAGTAAAACTATGTAATTATAATTCATGAATAATTGAGATAAGTTGAGGGTTTTTTTATAAACAATTTTTACGTAGGCAGCCCAAAATGTAGTCAAAACCCCACAGGCAAATTCCATCCACATGGTAACTTTTCATATATTTTGCATGGGAACCCAATATTTTTATGGATTTAATAGGGGTAAATTTGTTATGAATAAATGGAAATAGCTATATTTTTAGTTTTTTTTACCTCATGGATCATTAGTTTGAAGTTTTAGCTTCAAAACCCTCCTAAACCCTTTAAAAAATAGTTTTACAAAAAGTTGATTTTATTGCCATAAAATAATTATAGATCAACCTAAAACCTTTTAAAACATAAAGGAAAATTACAGAGGAATCCAAAATTCCAATTTTATGCATGAAGTTGTATAGATGAGGGTAGAAATCATGTTTTTATGGAAAAAGCATGTAAAATAAAATACAGGGTAGTTCAATGAAAGCTAATCAATGGATATCAAATCATAAAACTTGTTATTCATCATCAAATATTTATTTATTCAGAATTAATCTTGGAAATAATCCTACCAACTTGATCAAATTGGCTCATCTATAGGAAAATGGAGCAAAATAGGCCTAGTCAACCCTGTTGATTGAATGGTGAAGGTTTTCTCATCAAAATCACATATCTAGTGATGATGAAATTTGTTCCAAGTCTAATTCATTATTTTTTTAGGTTTAATGGTGTCTTATTGTAGGTTTCATATATTTGAAGTGCACAAGTTGGCTAATAGGCCTATTTGGCTTAGTTGGCCTAATTGTTCAAATGGTTAAATTTGAAATTGGAATTGGAATTGGAATTGGAATTAGTCATCAAAGATTTCAAAATGGATTTCCACACCACTTTTATAATATTCCATAGAGATTTCATACACAATTCAATCTTTAAGGTCTCGTTTCATGCAAAGGTGGATATATTTGGAGTTGATTATAGTTGACTAATTGACAAGTCATGCTTTTATCCTTGATTTTCATGTAATAAATGTTCCAACTCAGCTTCAAGATTAAATCAAATGGAGTTCTAATTCCAAATATTGGAATAGCATCATGTATAAAGGGGTATTTGACTTGTCATCATAGGCCCACCACTTCCTTTCTATGCCAAAATTTGAAGTTTCATGCATGTTTTTTGGAGTTTAAGAATTTTTTATAATTGTTTTAATATTGTAAAAGGATTTACTCTTGAGTTAGCCAACCAAGACTAATCCTTCTCTCAAATCAATGCCAAATTGGCTGAAACTTTGTTTTTGACATATATATTGGCTTTTTAAATCCATTTTAGAGAATTACTAGAGCTGAAGAAGAAAATGTATTCTTTAATACTTATGATTTGGAGAAATCTAGGACTTTTTATTGATTTATATGCATGCATTAGTTTTTATATCTTCCATAGTATATAATTAATTCATGTGCATCACCCCATTACATAAGATTTCTCTTTAGCTTTCCCATCCCTTTTTCATCCCCAAAAAACAATAATTTAGTTTTAATAAATAGATCTTAAGGGAATCTACCCTCTCTAGAGGTTATTATCACTTTAGTGTCACTCAAAATCATATAAGATCTAATTGTATTAGATGGAGAGAAGGTGTGCTTTCAAATCTTCAAATAGGGCACACTCTAGAGTGATAATAGTTTTTGGCATGCTCGGTGGGACATCATTCTACATGCTAGCCTTTGGAGGTATTTAGAAGATTAATTCAACTTTTAGGTACTCAAATCTGGTTATGAACATCAGGTATCATTTTAAATATTGACTACTTTCAACACTTGGTTTACTAATGGTTTTTAATGGCTTGTTTCAGTATAGATCCATATTATCCTCACTATGAACAATATGACCAGCCATACTATGATCCTCACTAGGAATTTTAAGATCTATATCAGGCATAAATGTAAAAATACTACCCAAATCCTCCCTCTGAATATACATTCCATCATAAAATTTCCCCTTAACAGCCCTATCATGAGTCATCCTACCCATCTAGACAAACTAATCATGGGGATTTTTTAGCTATCCAATCCATACCAGCACTTAAATAAACTTTAGTGAGCCTTGACAAGCATGTACTAGAGTTGTATTCATAGAGTTATTATGGCCATGATACCCATACTCATGATATTAATCATCTAAGAGAGTCATTGTAGCAAATAAAAGAGTAATGGGCACGTATTGAGAGGGAAAATATGGGTAATCGCACTAGTGAGATGATGGATGTAGGTGGTTACATTCAAAGTATTGAGGACAAACTAAAAGGCTTCAAGGAAAAATAGGTCCAACATTAATCTTCTTATATGCCATCCATTCCTTCTCAAGATACCATTCCAAGAGCCCCTTTGAGTTTACCAAGTTCCTCATGTGTTTCTCAGACCTTCCCTTCTTGGAGATCTATCCAAGAGAAAAGAAAGGAGATTTTAATAGGACAGCCTACTCTTAAGATCCAAGAATCTATCCTCCTTCAAGAGTCTTCTTCTATTCTTTATCTTCATAAAAAAACTAACCACTTTAAATAGAAGATATTCCAAGAGAATATTGATAATCAAATCAAAGATTTAGAGCTAAAGACAAGGAAAGAGCACGAGAACCAAAATGAAAAGGTCAACAAAGAGCCTTTATCTTTTCCATCTTGGAACCAAATCATGGAGTCAATAAAGAAAGAGGAATAATACAGCATAATTCAAGGTGTTGAATTTAAGCAAGAGATCATTCAACCTTCATCCCTCTCTCCTAAAAATCCTAAACCCTTTCCTTCATGGAAAGCCATTCAAGAAAAAGTGTAATAGAGATATGAGGTGAATGTGATCCAAGAAGAACAACCTCATGAGAAAAATTAGGTATCTATGGTAAGTTATGTAGATATTTATCATCTTATTGAATACTTTTAGGGATTTACCATGCCAATTTTTGAGAAAGAACCTTTTCTTTGTGAGGCAAGTGAAGAGGATGCAACCAAACATGATTCAAGAAGAAGAAATTATGATTGGGACACCACTTGGTAGGCACAAACATGATTCAATATTTCATGATACCAAAGAAGAGGAGTTGAAAGAGGTTTTCAAGATATTGAAATATCTGATATAGATTAAGTACAAACAAATATTTATTTAGAAGGTATCCATAAATACAACTTAGATAGAGCCATTTTTGAGATGGAGAATATTACTAAAGAAGATGAGACAAGTATAATATATCAAGAAATTTCATTTGAATCCATTAAAAAAGTAAAAATGTGTGATAACCATGTTTCAAATGGTAATAATACTAATGAATTTAATTTATTTTTAGTTGATCATGTTGAAGAGGCCTTTTGGGATGACTTAGAGAGTTTTTGTGCAAAGTTTGATAGTCTATCTCCACCCCAAGTGGAGATTGATGAATGTCTTGTAAAGAGTAATATTTTATCTTTTCAATAGGAATAAATTATTGATATATTATATCCAATTCTAAATACTTATCAAGAATCTAAAGACTTTGACAAAGTATTGCCTCAAATGGAGCCTAATGAAGACATCAACCCAAGTATGCTAGTTGAATTGCTAACATAATCATTGAGTGAGAATGTATCAAATCATGACCATCCTATGAATGAGGTAGAGATAAAATTATTGATGTAATAAAGGAGAATATTAGAGGAATATGATTGGATTTTGGAATCAATCTTCAATCCATGCCTTTGAGAATAGAAGTTGGAGGCCTAGCTGTAGCATCTAGAACACATGAACATATAAGTGCTCCCATTTGTAGAAGAGATATATCAAAAGGAATCAAATACATTTCAAATTTCCATGGTGAATCAAATAATTTTTCATTTGATCTAGGATGTCCAGCAAGGTGGAGGTTATTTTATACATAATAGACTACCTTTTGTTGTTTTCCCTAAGTACATATCCACAATTGCTTTCAATAATTGTTTTTCCTTTTTAGTTTTTGTTGTCCTTTCCTCTATGTGCACACATGTACATGTTTGTTTTTGTTCATGTTAGTTATCACATTTGTGTCTTTGTCTAAAAAAGGATCTTCCAATATTTAGTGTATGTCCAAGTATATCCTTGTCAGAGTTTTTGATTTCTTTAACGAGTAGGCTGGTCAACACTAAAAAATTGACAAAATTGTTAGTAATTTGACCTGTCAAGGTCAAATTACTACCCCTATCATTCAAAACTTTACTAAATCCAGCCATTAACCCTTTTCAATTAGTCAAACTAGGGAATTATAGCCTAAATTCAATTTTTGAGAAAAAAATGTGAAAATGGATTAAAAATGGGTCATTGTCATTTCAAAAAGGCTTTTAATATATTTAAAATCAGAAATAGCCTAATTCTAAAATTTCAAGTCATGAAAAAGTGTTTTGATATGTTAAATATCCTTAAAAACTCCTTTTTCACCCCACACATGATAATTAGCTCCATTAAAACATGAAAAGGTTCAATTTTTTTATTTTTTGCATGTATATCATGTTATAATTCTCAAAAATTATATTCCAAGTGGTGGAGAGTGAAATTTGGATTTTAAAAGGGTAAAAAGAGTTTTTAAATTTCATTTTGCAATAATAGTATAGAATCCATATGGTAAAGCCAAATTAAGGTAGTAAATTTTAGGGATATCCAATATTCATTAGGAATTATATTATGATTCCTTGCCATACAAGCCCTAAACCAGCCTTCTTTTGTTACTTTACTTGTTAGCAAAAAGAGACATGCCTATAGGTTTGGGAGTGGTATAGACTACTAAGGAAGGGTAAAATTCTCAAATTTGGGGTGAAGAAAGAAGACTCAGAGGGATTCTTGATTATCTAAGTGGTTTATCAATTGGATTCCCTAGGCTCATGAACCATTCAATTGAAGATAGGTTAAT